>CM054178.1:82553057-82763057 GCA_028829895.1 Sinotaia quadrata
AATACTAAACAAAACTAATAATCATCTATGTTTATTTGAACCAAAATTAAAAGCAATAAGATCACATATAGGAACTCTATGGAAGCACTTTAAGATCATTATATATTTATTTCTGTATAAAATATATTTTTTAAAATGTGATCTAACTCTTCCTATTATTATCAGAAAATACTGGATAGAAGCCAAACACGAACTTACTGTATACTCATACACAACTTTATACAGAATATTCAAGCGTTTCCGAAGTCCATCTTCTGGTGTCTTTTTTGGAGTCTTTTTCTTAAGATCTGTCTCAGATTTGCGGCTCTTCATTTTAGGGGTTTGTACAATGTCATCTTCTGGTTCCCTGCCTTCTTTCTGCAACAAAATGGTCATTTCTATTATTATTAGTTTTTTAAATATACAGCTGTTGATGTCTGCTAGTAAAGATATTGTGGATATATATAGATGTTATCTATAAACTCCTGCCAAATTTAGGGTACTTTATATTTATAATTCAATGTAAAAAATAACTAGTAGTATAATAATACTACAATAAGAGGAATTCTGAGGTATAAAATATTGCATACATTAAGGAGATGCCATTGTAAAGATTTACTTCAATATGAACATAAATATTTGCATGAAATAAGTGAACAAAGTTAAATCAGAGCGACACTTCTAATTGGTAACAAACTAGCTGACTGTCCGTTTAGACATGTGTGACCAAATAAGAGAAAATAAAAACAAAAAATATAATGTTCCAAATTCCAACAAGTACGTATCTTACTTTCATAAAATTTTTAGCAATAGCTATCTCTCAACCTAAATTAGTTAGTTGGAAATGGATTAAATTATTTTTTTTTAAAAAGGATATAAGGAAGGAAATATCAATAACAATATATATATATATAATAAGCACTTTTTAAAAACCACAACATGTATGATCAAAATAAAAAAGCTGAAACAATGTGCTAATAATATTATTACAAAAATAAATTATAATAAACAATAGCTAATACAAGTACACACCAACATGAAAAGCTGTAACCACAAAAATTATAAAAAAAATATTCACCATGAAAAATATAAAACCAAAAGTACTGAATTAATTATATTACATACCCAGTCTGATGAAGAATGCATATTTTATAAATTTGATTTAAACTAATATTAAATTAAATTCAATGAATTTAGTAGCTCTGTGAATTGAAAAGTGTAGCTAATTCCAAAATGACTAATTTTATTTTTCAATCAAAAATAAAATAAAGAAGTGGCTAATCAGGCACAAAATAAACTAAACTCTTTAGTAAGTTTGTAAAGTTATGAAAATTAAAACAATTAACTAAATTTTAAAAATAATATTGTTTTAAGAAAGAATATTTTGAAAACAAGTTGATGTTTTTGACATTTACTTACCGTGTAGGCATACTATGAGCAGTTATGCAAACTAAACTTGTAATAATAACAAACATACCTGCTTTTTCTTATCTTTCTTGTGGACAAACAAAGCTCTAAAGGAATAATTTGAGAATGGATACATCTTTAGATAATAGAACTTTTTTTTTTTTAAAACAACATATTAAGAAAAGATCTACATACACTCTTCTTTCAAAAAAAACAAGTGCCAAATTATCAGGAGGAATACTGAGCAGGATGAGAGCAGAGAAAAAAAATTCCAATCTCCAGTTCAAAAAAGCCAAGGCCTCAACTAATAATACACACCAAACATAGCAGTCACACATAATTTTCACTGGCATTATGATGCTGACTTTAATGGGGAATAATTTATAATCAAATACACTATTAGTCAAACCTCTATGAATAAGTCTGATAACTCCAAGTTATTAATTAATTGGATGACATTTACCACAACTCCTTATTTTAATCAGAAACTGAAATCTTACAGTTATTTAGATATATTTTATTGTTTGTATCTTGAAGGCTAAATGAGCTACACTTTTGTTTACCTAGTGTTTTTTTTTAATTTTAAAACAGTAGGTTATTTGAGTAGTATTGTTGTATAGTGCAGTTGTCAATAAACAGTCTTCTATAGAATATTAAACAATTCTACTAGAAAGAACAATAAAGTCACTAGCTAAGATAGTTTTGAGTGATAGTATAAATATACAAGATTGTTGTTATTTATGGTTAAATTTACACAAATATTACTGGCAACAGAGCTAACATACTACTGAGTAGACAAGTTAAAGGGCATCTGCTAAAGAAACTAGAGTTGTAGCAGGAAAAGGTCAAAGTTGCAAGCCAATGACCACAATACACTAAGGTATTGATTTTGAAAGTCAGTAAGTAGCAAACAAGTAATATTTGCAGAGAAGTCAAAGATAATATTTATAGTGCAGTCAAAGAGTGCTTTCAGTGAAGTCAAAGATAATACTTATAGTGCAGTCAAATAGTGTTTTCAGTGAAGTCAAAGATAATACTTATAGTGCAGTCAGAGAGTGTTTTCAGTGAAGTCAAAGATAATACTTATAGTGCAGTCAAATAGTGTTTTCAGTGGTCAAAGATAATACTTATAGTGCAGTCAAAGAGTGTTTTCAGTGGTCAAAGATAATACTTATAGTGCAGTCAAAGAGTGTTTTCAGTGAAGTCAAAGATAATACATACTTATAGTGCAGTCAAAAAGTGCTTTCAGTGAAGTCAAAGATAATACTTATAGTGCAGTCAAATAGTGTTTTCAGTGGTCAAAGATAATACTTATAGTGCAGTCAAATAGTGTTTTCAGTGGTCAAAGATAATACTTATAGTGCAGTCAAAGAGTGTTTTCAGTGAAGTCAAAGATAATACATACTTATAGTGCAGTCAAAAAGTGCTTTCAGTGAAGTCAAAGATAATACTTATAGTGCAGTCAAAGAGTGCTTTCAGTGAAGTCAAAGATAATTACAGTACAATCTCAAGATAACACTTGGAACCCATTTTCATTAACTAAGTTATATAATCATTATTTCTAAAGGCAATTTTGTGATACCCTAAAAATTATAAAAACAGTCAAAATTTCTGAAATAACTTTTAAAACCAAATTTTTTCACATCCATGCTGGTAGTTTCTTTTTCTAGCACCATATTATTCTAATTGTAATTTGTTTGTTTTAATAAGGTTGGGTGGTGTGACAGTGGTGGTGGTTTTTGCAAGACTTTTGTTACTCAAATGTTGGTAACTAAAATTTTCTTTTCTTGCCTTTAAAATTAATTTTATTGAAGTCTGACTATATTTGTGTCAAAAGTGAATAAACTTAAACTTGAGGTACAATTTAGTAGCAAACAACTCTCATCAGCACTGGTCCAACAAAGCAAGGGCAAATTATTCTTACTCATCTCACAATTATTCTAAATAGTTAGATAAAGAAAGAAAACAAACAACAAGCAGGTGAAAGATTGGTGCTCTAATAACCAGGCTCAAAACAACCAGTTTGAAAGGAAGAAAGACTTGTCAGGAAAGGGTTTATAGTAGAAATTTCCTGTATATATAAGCTTTTAGCAGTATTGTCTCCTCTTGGCATTATGCAGAACTTAATCTGATCAACTGTCTGTCTGGTTGTGTGAATGACAACACGTAAATATCTAGGCATTTGGTTGTTTGAAGGAAGTAAGAACTATTAGAAGACAGCATATTATCTATTTAAAAAAAAAAAAGGAAATGGAAAAGTACGAAATAAAGGCATCTGTATAAGCAAGAGATGTGGAAGCAATTAAAAAAAACCTTGTTTTTATAAACAAATTAATAAATCAGAATTAAAAAGTAGCCAACCAGCTTAAACAGCAAGGATTTTATTGCTGTAGTCTGCAAGATCAAGAAAACGGATTCAGCACCAAGAATGAAAGAAAAGAGCTCACAGATTTTGGAGAACAGAAATATGCCTCACAAGTCTCTGCAAAGTATGTGTGCAAACTTAGAAGCCACAGAGAAGTTTTAAGTAAAATTGGCTTTGATAAATAAATCTAAGAACTATTAACTCTTCTTTCTTAAAATATAATTTGTTCTTAAAATTCATATAATGGATACACAATAATTTAAGTTGAAAAATTTTATGCTAGTATAGAGGTTTGTCAAAAATTTTACTTGACAAAAGCATACGAAATAAATTAATACTGTTGCAACAGCAAAAGAAAAACTTTACAAATTATCTAAGTTTGAAGAGAACACTATTTTCTTGTGTTTATAAAGAGCTAAAAAAAAATTTTTAATGTTAATTTTCACTATAATTTGTGTCTTGACACTATAAAAAGATAATAAAATTCCACTCTTAAAAACTGTAATGAAGAAACTCTTCACTGTTCAAGATTACTGAATTTATCAAGGTTGTTGTTGTAAATATAAAAAAAATTACATGAGCATATGGCATTTAGAGACAGACAATATTAATAGTATTATATAAACAGATAACATTTTAATATTATTTATTTTTTGTAATTTAAAAAAAAACTGGAACTGTGTAGCTCCAAAGCAAGGGTAGTGTAAAGCAACTTTGTTGTCGTGCCTTTGTAATCTTCTCTTGTAGAAACTGTTCACAATGGACAACACACAAACAAATAACTCAAGCATATGCAGATTAAGTATACATAAACTTAATTGACATATTTTAAGTATGTCTTCATCTATTATGGTGACCTGACAAATACATTGATAATTTTACATTTCTAGTCTCGGGACCAAGAGATTTTCCATCCTAACTGACAAAGCAGAGCACCTCCCAACTGACCTACATGAAAAGCTGTGGATACGTTTAACCATAGCAAGTGGTGAGTGTTTAGTACCTTGTAGTGCTGTTTGGTTATATTTACCATATCAAGTGGCAACACTTCAACATGTTTCTGAAACACGGAAAACTTCGCTTCAGGTTCAAATTTGTGAGGCTGCTGAAAAATCGAATTTAGAGGTAGCCTGAGTTGAAAAGTGTTGAAACTTCAAAACATTCATGTGAAAAAATAATGGAAGTGTGAATCTGCTGTTAAGCTGAACGAAAATTTTACAAATTAAAAATAATAATAAAGCTAAAAAATAAATACATCAGTAACTATATAATGAGAGATAATAAGCTCTACATAAACATTCTACACATAGCTACTAAATGATGTAGATTTCATTTTTTTAAATTGCTACTGAATAATGTAGATCTCAACACAGTTTAAAACTCATGACTATATACAGATATTAATAAGTTTCACTGTCAAAATTATATCAGCAATGAATGATAACAATTTATAGTAAAACAATGGCTAAAACTACCAAACCACTCCAGGCCAAATAAACAATGAACTTGCAAAATATCTATCCTTAATTTGTGTTGCCATGCAAACAAATTCTTACTATCTACTCTAACTAGTGGTGCAAACCCTAACACTTTAACTTGTTAATGTGTCTGTTAGTTGCAGTACTGCTACAGCTATGTTAGCAACACTCACTTAAGTACATTAGCAGGTTAATCACACACAATGAGCTTGAGGCACAATAATGCAAGTACGCATATAATGCAGTCACTGTATACATAATGGTCACATATTAATGTATTATGAAGAGGTGTGGGTTATGGATTGTTTTGTTATGACATAAATCTCAAAGAAGTGGAATTTCAGTAAAGTTTAAAGCTGGGCAGATAAAGGTTAATGGTGCTGAGAAGCTTGTTACTTGCAGAACACAATCTGGTCCAACTTCATTTCAAAACTATTAAACTGCATAATTATTTCTTTTACATACAATCCAACAATTTTAATATTTTCTTTTATAAAACAGCAAAAAACTTCTTAAAGTTCCACACTTTTTAAAAAACCTAACATAATCCAAATATATGAACACAACTTCTGTTTTTTTAAGACTATTTAAAATAACTCAAATACCCACTTTTAAGTTTTAACACAATAATTTAAATTGTTAACCCATTTTATGCTGAATACTAGGGTTTATATTGCAAACCATAAGGAAAAAAGAGAGGTAAAGTATATTTTAAAAATAGAACTCTTACAAAAAATAAGCAAATTTCCTTCCTTCAAACCAATGCAGCTGAGTTTGCAACTATTTGTTGTTGTGGAAACTTTTAACAGTTTTTAGAAAGGTCTTGCAATGCACATACAAGCACTTTAGATCCACATTCATTCCTTATGTACAGAGCAGAATTTCTAGTTTTCAATTAATTATTTTAACTCTGTGGAATGAAGACTTCCTTGAAGAGATGACAACTCCAGTTCACTTACTGTATACCAATACCAAAGGTTTTATTTTATTTATTTAATGATGCTAGTCATGGACAGCCACCTAGTTAGTGTTTAAAGTTGGGTTTAATCTGCACAAAACACAACCAAACCTGACCAGCTATTGGATGTGTCAAAATAACGAATACAAATCAAATAGTAAATACTAAACACACACACATGCATGGTGTTTATATACATATTTCCATACACACACATAGAGAGGGTAGACCAAGAGTCTGGACACACATTATTTCTATTATATTTTGTCTTATTATAATTCAGGAATATGTTTTTTAACAATGAAGCAATGACTTGGAAATTGAAAACAATAATAACAAATATATAAAATAAATTATTAAATGAACTAAATATTTTCTTTTAAAATCTTTCAAAACTGTCCTATAAATGTGTACATGTTTAATAAAGTAACTGCATTTTTTGAGATCTCTAACAGATCTGACAAAATAATCATAAAAAATTAAATATAAAACAAAATGAAAGCAAAAACTGCAGAAAAAAACAGCATATTTAATAGTGTAAAAGAGTTGGTTTTATTATTATTATTTTTGTTTGGTTTTTTTTGTTTTTTTTTTTTGGGGGGGAGAGGAAAGAGAAAGAAATATTTACAGAAAGAAATAAATTTCAACAGAGCCATAAAAATTGCTTAGCCACAACATAGCGTAGTTCTGCCTGTGTACACTATCAACAACATAGCGTAGTTCTATATTCACTAACAACATAGCAGATTGTTCTGACTGAACTTTTTCAGTCCAAAAGCACATAACAAGATTCTGCAAGCAATCAGGATTTCAAATGCAGACATGAAATAAATTTTAAAAAGATGCAGAGAAAATAGCAATCATTTTTCTTAAAATCAATAATTTAAAAATAATTTTAAATAGTATGCATTTTAATTTATTTTTGAAAAATATCTTTTAACTTTTTGTTGTTGTAAATAATAATTAACAGAAGCATAAAAAATATTAACTGTAGCCTACGGTAAATTTTGTAAAGTAATCTTTGAAAACATTTTTTTTAAAATATAAATAAAGACAGTCTCCTTTAAGCATCACAAACTAACTATGGAGTACACAATAGCTTCTATTAATTGAGCACTATGGATACCTTAAAACCAATATGATAAAATATTCTTGTAGATAATTAAACCCAAGGCCCATTATTAAAAGTTATATTTTACACCTTGCCATTGAAGAAGCTAGCTTCTCTCATGAAGATTTCACTTGTATTATCAAATAATGTCGACAGGCATATACTGATTCATAATCCAGCACTGACTTATTTCATTTCTAATTTTCATTCTTACAACCTTAAATGTATGCATGTACAAAGAATGTGTGCAGATTACATAAAACCATACTAAAGAATATATTCTGCCTTTGCACCCAATTCAAGCAAGCTGAAGAGGCACACACATGAATGCATGTACACACACACACATACATACACACACACACACACACACACACACACACATACACACACACAATAGAAAAACAAAAATCAAGAAAAGCAACCTCTAACCTTTTCAAAACAGCAAAAATCAACATCAGTTATGATCTACACATAGGGAAAATTATAATAATAATTGTTTTTAAAATAATCCTACAGACAAAGTTATAAATATCTTACAAGAAGATTTTCAAAGGTTTATTTACTATGAAATCAAAATAAAGAAGTGGCTTACTTGAATTTTTCTACTAAAAGTCTTGTTAAATTCATATTTCTATTGTCTAATTAGCACTTGTTCTTAGTTAAATATATATGACAAAACAATGTACTTTTCTTAGACTTTACATTAGCTTATGTATATATATAAATACTTTTATAATATAACTTTACATTTGTGACAATCAACTGCCCAATAAGTTTTTACCATAAAGCTTTTAAGATGTTAAGCAATGAATATACCAAATTCTGAATGATGACTATTAATTATATTGAACAATGAATACATTAAATCCTAACTAAATTCTGAACGATGACCTATAATTATGTTAAAAATGAATACATCACATCCTAGCTGAATTCTGAATAATGACCTATAATTATGTTTAAAATAAATATATCAAATCCTAGCTGAATTCTGAATAATGCCCTATAATTATGTTAAAAATGAATGCATCAAATCCTAGCTGAATTCTGAATAATGCCCTATAATTATGTTAAAAATAAATATATTAAATCCTAGCTGAATTCTGAATGATGACCTAAAATTAGAGGAAGAAATTGCAAGCATTTAATGTTGGAGTACAAACAAGAAAGAAAATAATAGCAAACATGCGAAAATATTTAAATTATATCCTGAGTCTTGTCAAATACAACCAATGTTAGTAATAATTTATCATTATTCTGATGTGCAGAAGATTAAATATGTTTGGTGAAAAACTGATGTAGCTATTCAAGTAACTGTATCAGTCAAATGGCTAAAACCTTTTGTTGTTACTGACAACTAGTACTGAAAATGTTAGGTTAGAAAATAAATGTTGAAAAATTTATGAAGAACTAGGTATTCCAAACATCGCTGAATGGCTGATTGGGACGTTGTTTTGTCAATTTTTCTACATTTTCAACACTCATGTTTCCTCTGTATTATTGAAGCTTTGTAAAATAAAAGCACATGAAACAAAAGTTTGTTTTCTGTTCTGTCTTTCTGTGTTTTTTGTTTTAATAAATAATTGTGAAAAAGTTATAAAAAGTTATTCAGAAGTTGCCAACCGAACGACTTTTTTACCAAGCCGCCATAACTTGTCCGGCGGTGGCGCTTAACACATGCACTCTTTCTCGGTCCGTGGGGTCGTGAAGGGTACAGTAATCTAAAAATAATAACGGTTTTAATGTAGGGGAGAGAACAAGGTTCATTTCCATACTAAATAGTGCGCGGGAATTTCAAGATAAAGCGAAATACGGTTAAACTTAAATTTTCTTAAATTACGTTTTTGGTGATTCCGATAACATAGCAACCGTAAAAGCTACCAGAAAATAGGAAAATTCTTCATCTATAAGCCTATATAGTTTGTTTGAGACAAAAAGTACGCTCCAAGACTCCAATTGCGTTGAAAGAACTGTACTCAATGACCGAAATCACCGAAGACTGTCAACAAAAATGGCGGACTTTATCGAGTACCGTAGTGTTCAACTCTGCGACATTGAACCGGTTTCCACTTTGCATTCTCGTGCATCACTCTGTTTGAGGATGTTAGTTGATAAGTTAAATCACTTATTTTCAGTTTATAGCGTATATTTGTTCGTTTAAAGGACTATAATAACCGATAAATAAGAATTGTCAGTGTCTATAGGCCTACGGTAGCGTTCGTCTTTGACGGCGTTGAGGGTGAACACAGAAAATAACTTTCTGAATTTATTCCTGCCTTATCCATAGCTTAAGTTTTGTATCATTCAATAGGGAAAAGATTTATTTGCAATATAATGTATTTCGTTTATTCGGATCGCGTGTTATTTGTTTTTAATTCTTTTTATTTTGTGGTCACGTGACCATATTTTCGTCCATTACTGCATTAGCTGGGCACAGAGTAAACAAAGAGTATATCACTGATTCACTAGATTAAAAATAAATAGTTATTATTTTTACCAGATTTTCTTTTCTTTTTTAAAATTTTGATAGACACGAGTGAGTTATATATTTATTACCTGTATTTTGCAAGCTTATTTTTCAATAATAAATATATGAGTGAGTTGATAATGCACATACTATTACTATAAGTATTACATTTATAAGATCATAACTTTGGTGGTGGTGGGTGAACTCTGAAAATGACTTTAGAATTTATATTCCTTATCCAAAGCTTAAGGTAGCACACATAACTGAAATCCAGTAAATGTCAACAACAAAAATGGTATCAAATAAATGAAGGAAATTTTTATTCAAGTTTTCAGAAACTGGTGAAAAATGGTTGATGATTCAAAATATATAGGCCTACTCACTTTTCTTATGAATTTAATAGGTTTTGCATCAAAATTATTTATTTAATATAAACATATTTTCTTAAACTTAAAATTTGTTAATTCTTTTTGACAAGATTATAAGAAAACCTTAAAATATATAGACAAAATATTCAATTAATATACTGTAATTTCTGGTTAGTGTGTAGCAATCATTCAGCTGATGGAGCACATATTTTATTTAAATAATTTTTTTTTAAATAAAAAAAAATTAATTATAATTATATATCCACACTATAGTAAAATAAAAAAGTTAGAGGTTCAGAAACCAGCTTATGGCCTTATGTTATCCTTAAACTGTGTTCAAAATTCTTTGCAGATATCTTTAATAGTTATTTTTAAGATATCCTGCAGAAACCGAAATTAATGACTGATTTTCAGTTAACTTTTTAACCACAAATGTCTCCTATGGTATACTCCCATCTTTGATTGAAAATATCTTCAAAACTATTGTGATTTGTCCAAAAATAAAAGCAATTTCATAAAATTTATATCAGAAAAGACCAATAAAATTTTTGTTATTGAATTTTTTCAATTTTTCATGCTTTTTGAGCTAGGTGTGCCACCTTAAGAGATTGTACCATTCAATAGGGGAAAGATTTATGAGGTACACATATTTTTTAAAGCATGTCATTGGAAAGACTGGCTGAGAAAAGATGATGTGGAGATAATAAATATTAAATGGCTGTCTTTTACTGCAACTATGAAATTCTGTCTATGTCCAGTGAAGGCAGATTGTGGAATAACGGAATAACGGTCTACCAGCAGATTGAATTGCTTATTAAGCACCACAACATGAAACATGCTGTTGTGGAAAGAATGTAATTGTGTGCATTCAATGTATAAGAACATTCCTTGTGGTTCCATGCTAGACAGCACTAGAATCATTGAACTGAAAAAGCATTAAATTAGATGAACGATTGGCAAATGTCTGAGTGTGTTTGTATAAAATATGAAGATTTCCTTACTGTGCTGAGTGCATTCTTAATATAGATCTTTCCAAACTGAATCCAATGACACCAAAAGCATCTCTGTAGCTCAATTACAAGCAGAGTTATTACAGTTTTAACGTTTATAGCAATTTCGCCCATTTTGTGTTAACTGCGTTAGAGCTTTTTCCAACCTGAAAATGAATAAATTACTAATTTTGACTGACTGTATATTTAAAAATAACATTGCAAAGCCTCTCAAAAAAATTCAGCCATATCTGTGTGTTGGATACTACTTATGTGGAGAGTCTGAACTATATTGTTCATCATTTCTTCATTTTGTGGACCTTCAAAATAAGCTATTTGTACAACTTCGTTTTTGAGCGTAAAACTTTGCGAAAAATTAAATATTGAAAAATTTGTAACTTTGGTTGTAATTGAGGTACAAACTTCATTTTAGTGTCATTGAAATCAGCAAAAAAAGTTCTATCTGTCTATTTGTTTTTAAAGTATGAATAATGATTTTGAAAAATATGTTTGGAATACCTAGAAGAACAAATGATTAAAATTCTGTAGTATGAAAAATTAACCCAAATGATACAAATTTTCTGAACTATTTAAAAATTTTATTTGAACACTTCAACTAGCACTGAAGCAAAAAAAATTTTTAAAAACCCAAACATTTTCTATAAAATAAATATCAAGCATATCATTTCATGTTCTATATCAAGGATAAATCTATGTTAACTTTTAGAAAATATTGAAATCATATATGACTGCATAATTAACACAATTCCAGCATACCCAAATCATTTTAAGTTGCAAATGTATAATTTATAGCTCTTGCTATCATTTTATCCAAAATCTAGTGCGCATATACCATAATAATTGTTCAAACTAATATTAATTTAACAAATTCACACATGCATAAATATTATTACTATAAATATATCACAATCATACACTAAATGTTTGTGGTACAGACAAAACTATGGTTATTCATTAATTTTATTTATTTTAAAAGTACACATAGAGGAAAGTGAATCAAAAATATGCCCAAAGAGATTTACTACATCTATTAGTGGCGAGTAGTGGGGAATATACCAATGGGGTTTATTACTACTAGTGGGGACTATTTCAAAGGGAATTATCACTACTAGTGGGGATTATATCAAAGCGATTTATTAATACTACTGAGGACTGTACCTAAGGGATTTATTACTATTAGTGGGGAGTGCACCAAAGGAATATATTATTACTAATGGAGAATGTATCAAAGGGATTTATTACTAATGCACCAAATAGATTTATTACTACTGGCAGAGAACATGTCAAAAAGATTTATTACTACTAGTGAAATATGAACCATGAAAGTGTACCAAAGAGATTTATTACTACTAATGACAAGTGAACCATGAAAATATACCAATGAGATTTATTACTGCTAGTGTCAACCATGAAAATGTACCAAAGAGATTTATCACTGCTAGTGACAAGTGAACCATGAAAAAGTACCAAAGAGATTTACCACCGCTAGTGACAAGTGAACCATGGAAATGTACCAAAGAGATTTATCACTGCTAGTGACAAGTGAACCATGAAAATGTACCAAAGAGATTTATCACTGCTAGTGACAAGTGAACCATGGAAATGAACCAAAGAGATTTATTAGTACTAGTGTCAACCATGAAAATGTTCCAGAGGTTTATTACTTACTAGTAACAAGTGAACCATGGAAAATGTACTGAAGGGATTTATTACTACTAGTAAAAAGTAAGCCATAAAAAATATACTAGTTTTTATTACTATTAGTGAAAAGGATGTGCTGGAAGGTCCAATTTTAAATAATAAGCAATCAAATATTAATATTTTGCAAACATTTATTCTTATTGACTAATTACCATTTTAAAGACAACTACAGTCGAATAAGGGTACCTCAGTGGGGCTAAACAAAGCCCTGCCATTTTGCATATGAAATTAAAAAACAAAATGAAATTTGAACATAATCAATGTTTTTCTCCTGATCAGTATCACATCAACCACATCATCACAGAAAATGATAAATCAGGAAAAAGGAAAATGTGATCTGCAGTGACCACTCATAAAACTCTGAAGCAGCAGGGAACATTTGTGTCAGAAAAATATAATGCTTGCCAACAGCAGAGTATATTTGTCACAAATATACAATGCTTGCCAGCAGCAGGGTAAATTTATGCCACAAAAATACAATGCTGTCAACAGCAGGGTACATTTGTGCCACAAAAATAAAATGCTTGCCAACAGCAGGATACAAGTATATCACAAAAATACAATGGTGCCAACAATAAAATTACTTTAAAAATAAATTCTCATTAACTATTGGCATGCTTAGAGATTGCATCAGGGCTTACAGATATATTATCTATTAAATTAGTAGCATCTTGAAATCACAATATTTAGACAATACTGTCCAAAATACTCTTACAAAGCCTGGGGAAAAAAAAGGCAATTCAATACAATGTCTGCTCTTTGTACAAACACTGATATGGTTAAATGCACTATGACTAGCTACATTAAGATGTTATTTCAAGACAATCTGCCTGTTGCAGCTGAAAATGTTTTGGTAAAGAAAATCTCACTACTGGAATGAAGTTACCCTCTCTTAATAAGGATACAAATTTAAACAAAACCATTTATTCAATATCTTACTTTAAAATTTATACAATCTGATGGTTAAAAAAACAACAACTAACCTTTATATACTAATTGAAGAAATTATATACAATTTCTAGTTTTATTATTTTTTTACACCATCTATTATGGAAAATGCGCAGTGCATATGATATTTAACTTCATGCCTGCCAAATTTTATTTCATACAAAAGTTTGCAATGTTTTTATATTCACAATGTTAACTATTCAAAATTACAATAAACTAGCCAACAGAATAAATATGAACAAAATTATACGAAACAAGTCCGATTTACCTCCCCTTGAAATAAATAGCTGTACTATATAGTACATTATCTTGGTGGACTTTGCCCACTTCAGACAGCCAATGAAGAAATAATTCATTTAAAAAGAAAAACGGTTTAGAGGATTACTTGAACAATTCAAACATGTTATGAAATAAATGTTTAGCAAATCTAAAATAGACAATGGTTACTGCACTCTCTATGGCTGGGATTTGTAGAATTATTTTAAATATTTCCAAGACCAATTCTGAATTATTTTTCTTTTTTTTTTCTTTCCAGTTTTACAGAAATAAAGGGGTTAACTGTAATACCACAACCAGTCAATTTAGGGTTTTAGTAGGTAAAACAGAATGTCTAAAGTACTAGATAAAAATAAGTAAACAACTGAATGTAATAATGTGCGAGTGAAGGTTTCTATTTTATGTGTCCATACTTAATTTCCTAGCAATTCAAGAGATTACATTTTCCAGAACTTAAAACAAATCTATGTCTTTCCCAACAGAAAATAGTGTGTGTTTTGCATGCACCCACCATTTCTCATGCTGGTTCATCAATGATGACAATGGCCATTTGGTGTTTTCTATCACTCTCTTGATGACTGTTGGAAATGTAATGCCCACCTTGCAGCATAAATAATAATAAAAATTTAATGAACCATCTCTAAGAGTTAGCATGAGATACAATTAGGATGTAGGTTTGTGGATGTTATTCACAATAGATGAGCTTGTGATAGACACTGCTTAGGCCCTTCAGGCTCCTGAAGTATTACAATATTATTCAAATTATTGTAAAGAGTGCTCAGGAAACTGAAACAATGATTTTGAACTCATTCAAGTACTTGAAGGTAAAAACTCACCAATCAAAAGAATGATGCAATAATAAAAAAATCACTGACATCTCTGTTAAAGCAATTTAATTTTTTTATTAAAAGAAAACCCTGTTCACATATAATCAGTAATGATTCTTTGCAAAAACAAACCTCAACAAAATACTGAATGCACCCACAAAAATGAAAATGTTCAGAATGACATGCTCTAGTCCAAATTAAACCCTTTTTACATTATTTTTTATGGGCAGAAATTTCTGGCTTAAAGTTGTTTGTGTCAAGCCCATTTAGCCACATAAGGAGATCCCTTCACATAAACAGTACATACTGTGATAGGTAACTCCTATTTGGGCAATACAATGTCCATTCTTTTATGCGGGTGATAAAACAAGAAGTGGTGAGATTGCTGTTATTGTCAGTGCAATCCTGGATAGTATTTCTGGTTTTGATTCCTCATCTGTCATGATGGCCCCTAAGTACTTGAATTTATTAACTGTTTCCAGTTTCTGATCACCAATCATGATGTCAGTGCTGATTCCACTGGTGTTGTTGGTTATCAATTTGGTCTTCTCTGCACTGAGGTCCATATCAAAGCAGTAGCTGTCTGTCCAGTTTTGCTACCAAATGAGCTAGCTCTTCATTTCTGCAAAGCCATCGATGCCATCAGCAAAGCATAAGTTCATTATTGTTTTGTCTCCAATATTGACAGTTCCTTCATGGTCTTCCAGAGCATCATTCAAGGAAAATGTTGAAGAGAGTAGGTGAAAGCAAGCAGCCTTGTCTGACTCCTACTGTTGTCCTGAACCAACCTCCTAATTGGCCGTTGAAGCAGACTGCACTGGTGGCCTTGCTGTAAAAGCTTTCTATGACTTTGATCAGATTGGCATTGTACAGCTTCATGGTGGACCAAAGGGCTGCATTCCACACCCTGTCAAATGCCTTCTTAAAATCTACAAAGACATGATACAGGTTTTGTTGGTGCTGGAGGTACAAATTTAAGCATCAACATTTTGCCCAATCCTGTAATTTTCAACATCTTCATCTTCATGGTTACTGGTGGGTGAAGATAAAGCTAATTACATGCAATCATGTAGTAACCCAGCTATCACCTCATCTTCTTAGAGTATATCTCTCATATGAACTTCTAATTTATAAAGCAAAAGATTTTTTGTTTGTTTTAAGTTCACTATTTCAATAACTTTACAAAATACTTTTTAGTTCCATTGCTTAAAATGTACTAAATTAATAATAAGCAATTATGTCAAAAATGTTATTGCAATCTTTTAAAAGTTTTTTTTTTTAACCCCGTGTGGATCAAACATGGATCTGCCTTGCTTAATCCTGTAAAACTAAAAAAAACAACCGACTCGATGATGCTTGACTTCAAAGCCTTGATATTTACTGTCTCTCATTAATTATCTGTTTGACAGGCATGAAGCTATATTCCTATCAGCTCATTCTACATATTTATACTGTACCATTCAACATAAATCTATAGCATTGAAAAAGTCAACAATGCTGACGATACATGGAAACAAAGAAAGTATGCTTTACATAATCGTCTGTGTGAATACTAAGTGCACTGCTATTGTGTGTGTAAATGCAACTCAGATACAGTTATTTTCTAAATTCATTTTTTCTTTTTGAATGGAATAAAGTTTGCTGAAAACTTTAAATATGCTCAGATATTGATTATTTTAAAAATCTGTTAACATCCGCATCCTGCTCAATTCAAGTTCTTCAAAAGATGAGCAGAAAAAATCAAGGGGACAAAAAATATAGGCATGAGAATAATTAGAAAAAAATTCTACAAATCCCAGCTGATGTTTTCAGTTGAAAGGAAAAAAAATAAGTGAACAATGTTAGAAAAATGAAATCATCCCTACACACAACTAAATATCAGTTAGGAGACTAATAAGTTAATCTGCTGTGATGAGAAATACTGTATGGATTAAAGCAGCTTGCATCAAAAGCAACAAGAAAAGAAAGGGATTGCAGTTTACTACTTACCGGTGGTGGGAAAGGGGAGACAATCAGAGGTCTCTCTTCTGGAGACACATCCTGATCGGACACAAACAAATTTTTGATTCATGCCTCAGCAGTTATTTAACCATTTAGTAATTTAACTATACAGTGATTTAACCATTTAGTGTTTAAATAATAAGTATATTATTCATTCAGTATTTAATCGATAAGCATATTAATCATTTCATGATTTTAACTACTAAGTAATTTAGCCACTTAGTGATGTGACCCCTAATTTTGCAAGGAACAGCAAATTCATAATTTTTTTACCTTTCTATTTGTCAGACAGGTAGAATAAACTTCACCTGTTTGACCCGTCTAAAAATAATAGTATTTTGAAAACCTGGAAGACAATTTACAATGTACATATCTGCTCCAACTTCAAAGACTCTCTCCGTATAGTCAAGTAACAAAAATTATAATTAAAATTTTGTTTTAAAAGTAACAATTTACTGAAATTCAGAGATTGAATTATTTCTTTTAATAAATAGTACAGTGCAATGGAGCAAAGGGAAATTGTGAAATGAAGACTTTTTAATTTGTATTATTTAAATAGTAGACAAGAACCCCTTGCAAGAGATACACTGTTAAAATTTCAAGTATCGTGTTTGTTTATTAGTTCACAAAGCAATCGAACTGTAATACCATCGAGATAACATTTACTGCAACCTTATGTTATTACTTGAAAACTATCTCAGAGAGAATTAAGTGAACAGCACAGTGGGGTTAACAAATTCCAATCAAAATAACATCTACAGTTTAAGTTTGCTTATAATGCCTCAGTATGTGAATCACATCAAGCAGTTCTAAAAGTTTTGACTATCAGGTTTCTTTTTAAAAAAAATTTTTTTCTTTAGTAAGAATTTGTCAAATTTAAAAAATAAACTTGAAAAACTTGGAATTTTATAGTAATTTTTTATTTAAATTATTGTACTATAAAATTATGTGTAATCTGTCAAGTTTTTATGGGGGAAACTAAAGAATTATAATTTAACTTTTTAAATATAGTGGAGATTTTGTTTCTGATAGAAACAGGAACAACTAATCTACAATCAAGAAAGGCACGCAGGAAAGAATTAATATTATCTTGGAAAACAAATGAAAATTTAAATTTAAAAATAAATATTAATCAATAAATTTCTCTGCCTCTGTCAGTAGTCAAGACTATAAAAGAAAAAGGAGAAATGTGTGGAAGAAAAAATGTCACTAACATTAGAAAAAGATGCTCTCTTATTATATCTTCATTATGCCTAGTGTCTAAGTTGTGATGGATAAGCTATTCTGATCAGCACAATTATGCCTAGAACCTAAGTTGTGATGGATAAGCTATTCTGATCAGTACAACTATGCCTAGAACCTAAGTTGTGATGGATAAGCTATTCTGATCAGTACAACTATGCCTAGAACCTAAGTTGTGATGGATAAGCTATTCTGATCAGCACAACTATGCCTAGAACCTAAGTTGTGATGGATAAGCTATTCTGATCAGCACAACTATGCCTAGAACCTAAGTTGTGATGGATAAGCTATTCTGATCAGTACAGCTATGCCTAGAACCTAGGTTGTGATGGATAAGCTATTCTGATCAGTACAACTATGCCTAGAACCTAAGTTGTGATGGATAGGCTATTCAGCAGTACAAATATGCTTAAGCTGCTTAAATCAGTACAAGTATGCCAGGTACCCAAGTTGTGATCAATACATTATTCTGAACAGTACAAGTATGCTTAGTGCCTAAGTCGTCATCAATAAACTATTCTAAGCAGTACAAGTATGCCTAGTGACCAAGTTGTGATCAATAAACTATTCTGAGCAGTACAAGTATGCTTAGTACCTAAGCTGTGATCAATAAGCTATTCTAATTAATAAAAGCATGTCTAACTGTTTAAGTTGTGATCAATAAGCTATTTTGTTATTCCTGAAAAACCTGAAAACATTCAAAAGTACAAATTGCAAATGTGATTAAAAAGGGTTTGCTGCTAAATCAAGTGGAATTGTGAAATTCAAAACTGCACTTGCTTTTAATAATTGCATTGGGTTTTGATTTTATCACTCCAACATATGCAATAACAAAAAAAAATATTTCTTAAAATAGAAATATAAAATAATAAGGGAAAAAATATAAACTCAAGCTGCCTTTTGTTGAGACACACCTACTAATTTTATCAATTCAGTTAGGCTTATCAACAAATGCACATAAAGGGAAGAAACTGTTATGCTGAATGTAACAATATTAATGTTATAAAAAATGCGTAAGATAACTTTATATTTTAATTATGAATAAAACAAAATTACACTGCCACCTACAAGTATATTCTTAAGAATAGTAGGCTGTCAAAATTATAATCCTGCTACCATTAATATGCGGTAAATTCAATCATCAGACAGTGAGTCATAGGAATAAATGCGAATTGGGTTTGAGAAAAAAAACAACAAAGGTGTGTTAAGTTACCATATCTACTCTATTTTTTTTGGCACTGATTTTCAAATTATTTTTGGGAAAATAAAAAATAATGTGGAAAAGTCTAAATTTGACCAAAGCCAGGTTCAGATTTGCAAACATTTAGAATCATAAAATTTATAAATTATACATCGAACTACTCACAAATAAACAAATCTTTTAAGTACTCAAACAAAACCTCATAGGCATAGGACTGATAAAATTCACACATATTGCAACAAACTTCCCTCAAAGGCAAACATTATAGCAAATGAAAAACTTGAGTGAAACTTATTACATTCCATAAATAAATTATCATAGTGTTCCAGTACCGATGCACAATTTTAAAAAAAATGTAAAGCAAGAGTAAGAGACTTCTGGGAAATGCAGGAAGGATCAGCCTTTCTATGTTGTAAAATGACTCAAACCCAAACTGCATCTACCATTTTATTATAGAGATTTTCAATACAAGCACATGTTTGCATGCTACTCATTCAATCTTTGTATCTCATCTTCACTCTGCATCTTAGCAGCCAAACCATTTGCACAAACATGACTTTCAAAATGTACATCCATAATAAAACTATACAAATCCCTATAATAATTGCTATTGTATCTTACTGCCACCTCCCAAACTAAAACCATTTAATTTTTCTTGTCTTGAAGATTAATAATTTTCAAAATCTGTATACCGTCTATCTATTATAATAAAAATATCAAATATCTCAGGAAACACAAAACATGGGAACAAGATGGAAACCAATAGACCTGGCTGTGAAATTAAAACTTGCATGTCTCATGAACATGAGATTACTGGAGACTGAACATGCATTATTAGAAGATATCTGCCAGTTTTCTGTGGTGAAGGGAGTTAGAGGGTCACAAAAACATTCTCAGTTTGTCGGTATTTTTATTTTAAAAAACAACTGTTTAAGAAATCAATTTAGTTTACTTACCTTTTTAAATTTTGCATCCAAAGAAAACTTTTGTTAACTGGTCAAAAAACATCCATGACAACTTCCAAGGAGAAAAATTGTTGATTTGTTTGGTCAAAAATGTGAAATTGATAAATACTTGGGAGTGCCCAAAAAATTAAGAGTAAATAGGACATAATAACAGGACATTTAAGAGTTGATTGTCTGAATGTGTATCAAACATTCTGATTCTAATCTACATCACATGTAATGAAACAATAATCAGTTTTCAATCAGGCTTTTTAGGGGGGTAGCCTACTATACATCTGGTTTCAAGAGTACCTTTTGCTTACCATCTTCTCTGTACAGTTAATACAGCACACTGCAATGCTTCTAGTCAGAATTTTATTTTTCTATGCATTGAAGAGAAACATCTAAACAAAAAACAACAGAACACTATGTGTATTCAGTAATAAAAGAAAAACATTTAAAACCAAGTCCAAACAGCTAGAAAATGTGTAAAACAAAATCACTGAATTAAGAAACATGTAGCACAACCAACCAACCAACCAGAAACATTACAATAAAATCAACCATTTAGAGTCATTCGATCTTGGGCAATAAACAGTGCCAATCATTAGATCTTGGGTGATAAACTTGACAATTTGATGTAACTTGACTGCCATCCTAAAGGAGAGAGCTTAGAAAATACAGAGACTTATGATGTGAGTGACAACAGTTCTTGAATGAAGAATCAAACCCCGAACTGCTTACAGATAGGCAAGACAAGGTTAGGTGCTTAGGTAATGGTAAAATGCTTTCTGACAGAAGTGAAAGTCTTAAACAAATTTTATTTTGGAAGATTTTTTTTTAATTTTACAAATATAGTTTTAAAAGAATACTACTGAAATGTGAGTTCTTAAAATATTTTAATGGGACAGGGGAAAAGTGTACATTTGATATATTTATTTTACTACAGAAAATCTGCATTTGTGAAGTTGAATGTAAAGCGAACACTGATGCTAAATGAGTTACAAGCTATTGTTCCCAAGATCATGACTGTCATGGATGCTTTTATTGTGTCATTCTGAGCAAAATTCTGTTAACATAAAATGGAGATATGATGTCACATACCCTGTCCATTTCTCGTTTCTTTTCTATCAACACCTTTTGCAGCACACAAGCATCCTGCAACATAAGATTTAAAAATGTAGCCAATTTAAAAAAAAAAAAAAGGAAACCATAGAACTCATGCAGTTCAAAGGTCACAAGAACTAGAAGGTTAAGAAATTACCAGACAACATTGGGTGCACAGTTTAAATGAGATACACAGATGAGTTAAATCTAAATCAGATACACAGAAGAGTCACTGGGCACTGAGAACAGTATAATTTGAATCCGATGCAAAGACAGTTACTGGATGCAGAGACAAGTTATATCAGACACAAAGGCAGTGTCAATGGGTAAATCAGAAATATAGTCAATAAAAGTCCACAGACTGTAAGAATTGAATCAGATACATAGTCACTGAAAGTGCAGACAGTAAAAATTTAATCAGGTACATAGGCAGAGTCACTGGGTGCAAAGAACAGTCCAAGTTCAGATGGAGACAGATTCACCCAGTGCAATAAAGGATACAAGTTCAATCAAATACAGACAACAGTATAAACCTATTATGCAACATCAACAATAAAACCAACTCAACTTTTTACCTTATTATCAACAGCATTTCTTCAATAACGCGATGAAAATACATGTATGTAATATATCCAAAAACATTTCCTTCAGGAAAGAAAACAAAAATTAACCAAATGTTAGTAAAAATAATTTAGATGGGATCAAGTAGACATAAACCCGCACAAACATGTTTACCTTGTCGACAAAACAAATTTAGTTCTCTCCACATTCACTCTAATTGATCAATAATTTTTAATTCAAGGCCAAGTCAGAGGACTGATAGCAAAAACGTGATTCAATGACTGCTTAAAACAAAGGGAAGTAATTTACATTAACTTTAAAAAAAAAAAGTGTAAGAAGTAATTTACATTAACTTGACTAAAAATAGTGTTCACAAAAACCTTTCAAATTACAAACGCTAAAAAAAAAAAAAACCCACAAAAAAACCCCTGCAACATTGTTCTGCAGTCAGCAGGAGTATTTATTTCTTGTTATCAATATATTTATTTTTTATAATGTAGATGAGAGAAGAAGCTGGGTATAAAAGAAAATTTCTGAAGCAATATTAATTCCTGATAAACAGGTGATGTTGGAAACAAGTTTCTGCTTCTTTGAAGAATACGAACAAGTGCTGCTGTCCAGTCTGCCTCAAGAAATTTCCTAAACCACTCTTTAGAATATGGTAATACGATGGGACACTAACAAAAGTGCAATCTGAAAGTATGTTTAATAAATAGAAATGACATTCTGTCTCTCTTCATAAAATACACTTAATGCATAAACTCAGAAAATATGTTGCACTTTTATTTACAAATTCTGAATATATAATGCTGTCCACCTACATGCAAAAAGGCATTTCTTTTGCAATGATTACTTTTATTCAAGTTTGCAAAGAAAAAGGTTGTTGTTTACAATTTAAAAAAATAAAGTTTATTCCAGCAACTCATCAAACAGCATGGCTTTTCCAATCCATCCTCTCAAAAGACCCGTCAAGGCAATGCACTACACAGAACAGCTTTCTTTTTTGATCTTACAGAAACTCCCCTTCACCTTCAAGCTCCAAGCAATACTGCTCCTTTTCTTTCCCTTCCTGAAGCTTTCCTTCCCAGCTAGCAATGGAGACTGGGACTTCCTTCCCCTGCCGCTTACCTTGTAGATCTTGGATTCATCCTGGTTGTATTTGCGAGCATTCTCAAAGATGAGATTCAAGTCACTGGCACATTCGCCGAGTGTCTGGTACTGATTTGCCTGTGAGGAAAATGAAATAAAAGTGTTGCAAATCTGTGAAAGGAAACGCATTTGATAAAATGATAATTTAAAACAGCAAATGAGCAACAAAAGCTTTAGGCACTATGCCATTAACTTCTTCACTGTGGACTTATATTAGAATGATGAGAATAAATGATGCAGTACACCTGTTCCGTATTTGCAGAAGTCATTTTGCTACCTGTGGTTTAGAGCTTTATCAATGATTACATACTACTGGTATTTTTTAAATCAAGAGTTCATGAAACTGATGAAGATGAGTGAAGCACATCTGTGCATTAGTCTCTTTTGAAATGACACAAACTGTAATAAGAGAATGAATTTCTTTCTTCTCAATAACAAAGCCCAATAGATTTGAATATCGGAGTGATATCATGGTGGTAGTTATAGCATCAAACTTGCTCTCACACACAAAAGCATAGGAGAAGGCAGTGTGACAGAGAGCAATATGCAAGGTGCATACAAAAGAATGTGCTGTTGATTTTGTTCTTTTCACTAAAGCACAACTACAGTTAACTGGGCATACAAAGGAATGTTTTTGAATAAATGAACTATGTATACTACATATATTATACATATAGACATAGAAGTTAATTTTCCATGGTGTACCATATACACAAATCCGCTTTATCTTTTGGAATTTCTGTACACAAATTCCAATCACAACTGTGCTCTCCTTTTGCAGCTAAGTACATGTATAGTATTTATTTGATTTTATTACATCACTTTTATACTAAAAATGTTATTTACACTTACAATGTAGGAAAGACAATAAAACAAAGTTCAGGAATCAAATTATATAAGTTTAAATGCACACAAGCTACAATTGTACTGAAAGCAAATAAATGTAAATCTGAAACATGTTAAAAGAAATTAAATTATGTATATATTTTTAAAATTTATTTATCTAACAAATTTACTGACTGACAAATTTGTACGTGCTTAAAAGTTATGAAAATACCTTAATCTTCTTGCGCACATTATAAAGAGACATGGGTTTCTTAATTTCTTTGTAGTAGTCAGGATAAAATCTGTAGATAAATGAAAAGAAAAATTTAGAAACAAAAGCAATTTATTATATATTTTACAATTTAAATAGATATTAAAAGAACAAAAAGTGCTCTTTTCAATCATACCTATGGGCTTCTCATCTCATGTCCAACACAAACTTGACTGATCAAATTTACTTGTTGTTTGTTAGAGATTCTCATCCCCACATATTCCTCTTTATTAAAATTCATGTGAAATTTTCATTTAAATTTTATTGTACTTGTCTCTGACATCAGTATGTTAGAGTTAAATATTTAATTATTATTAAAATTATTCATTTTAATACATAACAGATTACAGGCATGCATGCATATAGTCTGCAGCACTGGTTTTAATTTTAATTCTTTTAGTGATAAACTTTTAAGTAAAATGGACATGATATTTTGAAAGTCTTAATAACAACATTCTGAAAACTAGTCAAGTGCTTTACTTCTTGCTTGGAAGTTTCAGGAAGGGTTGTGAAAGCAATTCCCCTTCAGGTGTTTTGTAATTCTTGATAGCCGAGAACAGCACCCAAAATGGTGAGTCACCATCTTCAAGATCTGAGTCACCTTCAAACTCCATCTGACTAGAGGCTGTGTCATCATCTTCTGACTGATATCTAAGAGCAGCACAGACAGCTGACAACCTCTGAACATTAGTTCTTTCCCTTGTTCTGAAAATTAAATTATATTTTTTTCAAGTTATACAAAATAAAGTTGAATCTCGATAGTTCATATTCAACATAAAACTTTATGGTTAATATCTAGAATTCATCTTTTCTTCCTCATCAAGGAAAGCTAACTCTTTATTTTAAATATATAACTTGCATCTAAATTTCTTAATAACAATGGTCATGTGTTCATCATGTACTACAAGCAACAGAAGAACATGATTGTAGTCACCGAATGCAAATTTTGTAATATAGATCTGTCTTTATAAATAAAAATAATCTTAAATAGATATTTGAATATTGCATAAAACTATTAAAAGGAGAAAATATTTTAAATAAACAAGCTCAATCAGTGATTTCAAATATTACCATTTGTGTTAGTAAGGATTAGTTCTCTCATTAGCAAGTACAAGCAGTTTCCATCAGAAACAATCATCTAATGGCTCTACATCTTTGAGATCAGTGAGTTCAAGTAGTGCCAATGACTTCAACATTAGATTAGAACATATTACCAATTCAAATCATAAAAAAAAACCTAATAATTTGCTAATGAAAAATTTGAACTTGGCCTGCAAAATATGTGAATATTCTTAGAAATAAACTGTGAAAAAAACAAAAGGTCCAAATAAGTGAAAACACAAAAAAGGCTTTGTGTTCTGAGTAGGTGTCCATTGGATCATTAACTCCATTAGATCAGCCAAGTGATAGCCAATCAAACAAGAGCAAACTGTTTGTGTATCAACCCTGTTTTCAATTAACACTCTAGTAATTTGCAGTTAGTGAAAAGCAATCATTTGTATAATTATGCCAATGTGGTATGATTGTGATTGAGTAAATTATTAAACCACCATTATATTGTATAAAAATGTACAAATATGTAATTTTACTAAAACTAGTGCCTACTAATAATAGAAATTAAATTTAAATAAATAATGGTATCTGGTAAAGTGGCTTAATTTGGGAACTTAGATTTCTCAGTGCACTATGCTGCAATGTTGATTTTGCCTTGAGTGTGTCAAGATTCAAGAGGTTACTAAAATAAATTTGTCCTGGAATATATTTATATTAGTCAAACATTTTCATGTCTTCATTGTTTTATAATTCACTCACCACATTTTACATTAAATAAATTATGCAACAAAATAAATACCGTGGTGGTGAAAAGTAACTGTTATGTAATTTCTGTGGCATCTTATTAAATCTTGCAAATGAATCACTCAGTGAACACATTAATTATTTGTTTTTGCGTTTTTGCTCATTACAGCCCCAAACTTATAAACCAACATCAAACTATGCTGGCTGGAGTCAGTTAAACTAGCATTTGTCTGACTTTAGTAGGAGAATGAAATGATTTTGTATGAACATGAAATGATCATAAACATCCATCAGTTTAAACATTATAAAGAATTTTCATCCCTCAGTATTTAACCTATTCTTACTATGTTTTTAAAACTTTTAAATAGAAAGATTGATTCAGGTGTTAATTAATATACAATAAAAAGAAAATCTTGAACAAATATGCTGTTTACTATGCATTCTTTTGCTATTTCCTCATTATTTTATATCATTTTACATTCAAAAGGACTACAAATTTCAACTACTTTTCAACTGTGACAAACCCTCATCTAATCTACAACTCTTTGACACCACAGCGTGAATGAAAATATTATTAATACTATTATTATTTACTTGAATATAAGGCAAGATTGTTACAAAACGACTCATAAATTTGTACTTCATATTATTATGTGTGTATAAAGAAATGCATTAAATCTGAAAAGCCATCTTTACCTCCTTGAGAACATGACCCGTCCGATTAATAAGTCAAATCAACAGAATTTGACTTAGGAAAATGAAACAAGCAAAAAATGACCAAATGAAAAGTATTTTCTATTATACAACCAGATGTGCATACAGCAAGTGCAGGGTATGTGCCCTCAAAAAGAGAAGCTCACAGAGTTGAATGACTCCATGGTAAGAGACGACAAATTTAAAGTACTCACTGTGTTATCCAGCCCCTGACCGAGAGTAGTCTTTCCCTAGTACCGCTTGCAAGGTCAAGCCTGAAAATAGTGAGGAGGCAGGGAAGAACTACGTGTTTGCACATCTGGTATATCCAGAAAATTTTTAGTTTCCTTAGAAAGATACTGTTTTCCATTGTACAGACAGATGTGTATTCATGAGAAGAATCATGAACAAGAGGTGTGAATTTTCCAATAAGAATAAGATAATATATAAGCAAAGAATGCATACATTCAAGAATGCAAGGAGAGAAAATTTCCTAAATATTAAAAAAAGCAGAGGCAGACCACAGGACCCAAGAAAGAATCAAATACTGTTTCGAAACTATCAAGGACAAGAGAATTGTCCCCACTTCTTCCTAGACTGGCAACACTATGCCTGGGCTCCCCCACCCCCAAAAAAAATTATACAGAGTATAAATAAAAATAAAAATAAAAACAAATCAATTATTTTAAAGTTCAAAAAAGTAATGAAAAATAAAATAGTGTCTATAAAATAAAAACAATCACCAGTATTTACCTTAATCTTTCGCTTATCTTTGTCACACCAGCTTTCCGATACTCAAGTTCCTGCTTTTTGGCTGCAATTATTTTCTTTAACATGCAAGAATCCTGAAACAGGTATAAAGCATCAATAAATTACAATACAGAATTGCTGTCAAGCCATGTGACAATTTTAAGAGCAAAATCAGATGTCATCAATAAATTAAGTTACTATCAGTAATTGTTTATTTGGTTAAGCAGAACACCAAATTACAAACTCACCTTATAAATGACAGATTTTGGTTCATTGTAGGTCTGAGCATTCCTGATCATGAGATAAAGATCTTTCTCCAGTTCTTCCAGATGACGATACTTATTTTCTTGAATTTTTGTAGCAATCATTTTTAGGTCGACAGGACATCTAATGATTTTGTAATATTCAGGATATTTCTGTTAAGGGAATTACAGACAAATTTGAAAAATTATTTATATAATCTTTTCTTGATTATACATTGTTTGGTAAACTTGAATGCTATAACAACACTAAAGGTGTGGTTTCAATTATAATTTACTCAAGTGATAATATTCTAAACTACATAAAATTAGACATTCTTTAGTATAGCATCCTCTTCCACTTTTGCTAAAGGTGATGTACAGCAGTGAAATGACTTGGGGTCATTTTGCATTTCAGACGGTTTAATGTGTCTATTTTTAGAATATTTATCATTTTGTCATTATAAATGTAATTTTTATGTAATAAAAGTGCTTTTATTTCACTAACCATCACACTTATGGAGCATTTTTGTTTAAAAAACTGTGTGAAATTGCCAACTGTCAAGCTCTTCAAATATGCCTTTCTTCGTCAATAGCAAACCGAAAAGCAAAACAACCGAAAGCCACGTAAAAAAAATAATCTCAGTAAAGTTTAACTTTGGAGCAAAATATATTGTTAATTAAATAAAAATACAGTCTCAAAAAATATAAGTAAAAATAAATACTACTATTATAAAAAGCTAAAGTATTATTTTAACCAATGTGTGCTTCATATACAGTTTAAAATTGGTTTTAAACAGAGTTGTCAAAAAGAAATAATTACAAACTACTGAAATGAGGATGAGATAATTATAATCGATCTTGCAATCGTAGAGCTGCTAAAATTAACCTGCAATTACATGTACTAAATAAATTCAAAAACAAATAAAGAGCTATATTTGTTGAAAGAAATACAAACCGATATAAGTATAAAAAGTATCAACATTCATCGTTTTCAAACTTTGATGTAACTCTAAATTTTCTAACACATTCGATGCAGCCATTGCAAGAACTTGAAGCAGAGGCCTTTAGTCAACCAACAGAATGCTTGGTGCAAAATCACAGGCAAGGCTATATGCAATTTCAAATAAGTTTTGTGGAGATATAGATGACTGTTCTTGTTTGCACAACTTTCACTGGGAAATATTTATTCAGTTATAGCAACAACATCAAAATGACTAAGTTGTGAATCAATTCCCAGAAGCTTGAGTTTTAAAATTCTGGTAATAAAAATGGTATCAGGAGAAAGCTTATGATTTTTATTATTATTTTTTATTATTATTTATATATGAAAAAGTTATGTATGAAAATGCATCAAAACAAAATATGAACAAAAAATATTTTTGATAATGTCGATATACATCAAAAACACATCTAACACTTAATAAATGTGATCATTTTTCTTTCAAACAAGGTTAAGTCACATTAAATATAATGTGTCAGTGTTAGATAAAGAAATGAACTTCAATTTTACCCAAGTTACATCAACAAATAATTGTATTAAAGTCTCTAACATTGCTACAGAAAATGCCATCAAATGTGTGCAATAAATGCTGCAAATTCCTGCAAAATACCAACATCGGGAATATCTATTCCTAGAAGAGCTTTAGCAAGAAATTTTTTCAATATTTTCAAATGTGTTTTGCATACTCAAAAGTTTTTTGTGTCTGCACAAGTCTTCCTTCCTTGGATGTAATGCTTATGGCTGATTACAAAAAAGAAAACTTTGGAACATTCCACAAATTACAAGCCCAACTTTAATGGAAACAATACTTGCATTTAGGTTAATTACATTCATTTAGGTTAAGTACATGAAATGCCATTCTGTGTTTTAAAGGAGAAGAACATTATAGAATTAACACAAGAGTACTTACACAGGCAACTGATGTGCTTTTGGCAAAGATGGAATAAAAGAGAAGAGATTAAGGAGAGAAGTGACTAGCTGCCTTTATGATTGCAAGAGGTCTAGTTAAAGTTTAAATTTATTTCTAATTTTCCCACACAGTCATTCATCTCTGCATCTCACACTTACATATCGACTTGGAAGTAACTGGAAGATCTCGCTAATGTTACGCTCTCCATCCCGAGCCGTCATAACAGCAGCAAACATTTGCTCAAGGTCTTCAGAATCATCTTGTCGCTGTTCAGATTTGCTGTCTGGGGTTCCAGCTTCAGCATCGCCATCAGCTTCTAAATCTTCTCCATCTTTGCTATCATCTCTGTCAATTTTATTAGGCAGCTGTAGAGACTGTGGATCAAGCTTCCGTTCCATAGCTGAGGGCTGAGATGGTGTTTGGGATTGAATAGAGTGCTGCAAATTAAAACAAAAAAAATATTTAAAACTGTAAGAAATGTTTAGCCTTTTATAATATGAGCAGTTCACATCAACTTTACTTTTAGTATTTATACTACTATAGAAATAAAATAATGTTGAATACTGAAATGTAAAAAATATTTTTTGTTGAACTGTTGAGTGTCTATAACTTGCTCGTATTCATTGTCTGATGCTGACAGGCACCCCTTACGCACACGTACGCACGCAGGCAGGCACGCACGCACGCACACACACACACAGCTTACCTGCATATCTATACAAACATATTAAATTTGAACAAGAAAGAGCACAGTGCACTAATTTATAACTAACTGCAATCTTGAAAATTTGTACCACTCTTGTTTCTTTCTAGAAATGTCAAACCAATGGAAACACAAGATATTTTTTTTACATTTCAAATCATTTCCCTTAACCTTTTTAATAATTAGTCTGCTGCAGATTTTATATAATAGGATGAGAGAATTTGTAAAAGCAAGTGATTATAGACAAACAGCTATGTCACATGTAGTGAGGAATCAAGCACATGGAGTTGTATTGATATGCTTTGGAGTGTATCAGAAAACATCAGGCAGATTACAATCTCTTGAGATTGTATAATGACAGCCATGGGTTTCAAGCTTTTAATCATTGGTGCCTTCAAATTTAATTTCCCTACGTGCAGGGCAGGAGAATGTTATTATATTATTTCTGATCATAATGAATATTTATTTGAAGTACTTTGTGAACCAAAACATGTAGATCAATGACGTTGAAAATGGGAAAACCTTCACACATGCAGTAGTATTTTTGTGCTTGAAAATGTGTCTTGCAAATTAAAGCATTTAATCCGATTATTTTGCTGCATTATGGAATTTATGAATATTGGAATGTGTGCATGTAACATTATGTTATCTTTTTAAATTGTGAAAGAGTCTCAAACAAAGAATTATATTTGTCATTATACCAATTCAGTAATCTTCGAGTTTGAGTTACATGCATATTAAATTTGGAAATTATCTCCACTTTTTGATAAATAAGAGTGCTTTTATTGACTGTAATTGTCATCTAATTTACGGTTTATATTATAGTTCATTAAAAATGTTATTTTCGTTCTGAATTTTGAAAATTTTTATATTTTGTTTATATTGTTTGACAGTAAGGATAGTTATCTTATACCATGACATCATCCATTCCACTATCTCATACACAAATTCATACATGATTTCAATTACTGCATCACTGAGTAGCAAGAAGTCTGGTCATGAAAGGCGGCCATTCGCTTTATGGTGAGTTAAACAAAATAAATAAAACATGAATCCAGCCATGACAAATCAATATACACAGGTTAGGTTCTATAAAAAAATTTGTGCAATAACTCTTGCAGTTAATAAACACTTTACAAGCCTTACCTCATCCATATCATTCTCATCTGCTCCAATATGAGAGCTCAGGGCTCCATTTGACTCTTCCTGAGGAAAATCTTCTACATCAGTAGCATCAGTGTCTGAATCACCAGAGCGCTGGGATGACTTGTGTACGGTGGCAGTGGTGCTGTAGGCTTGGCCATAAACATCTCCCAGTTCCCCAAAGGTCTCCTCCAAAAGTTCTGCCTTGACTTCTTCATAGAGGTCCCAGAGTTCACAAGCATCAATGTACTCTGGCGAATCTTTCTAAAAAAATACAAACCAGAGAAATACTTTTGTTTTTTTTAAATGTTACCCATATGATATCTTGTAAACTCATCTAATGCAATAAAGACACATAAACTATCTTGTTCATCCTTAAAGAACCTTAAATTTGTACACTGTAAATTAACTTAGTAAAGTAAATTAAATTAAATCAAATATTAATATAATTAAGCACTGACAAATTCACTTTTATTTTAGCAACAATCCTATTAATAATTTCTTGATTTGTTATAAAAACATACAATATATTTTTTCTTTTGTTATATGTTATGCTATTTGTTATAGAATCCACAGAGTAGCATAATCTACTATTATCTTTTACTTTGTTTGTAGTTATTATACTGACATTTGCAAGGAAAAAAAATAGAATCCAAATAAAGAGCTACCTTGTAATATGCTTTAGCATTATTGATCATGAGCAGTACATCTGCACTTAGCTGGTCAATGTCTTCATACTCCTCTGTCTTCAACTTCTGCTGTATTTTTAACAGGTCAATAGGTGTAGTCACCACATCATAGTAATCAGCAGCAGTTCTATAAATAGCAATAATTATTTTTATTGAACCAAAATTATTTTTTGAAAATTCCAAAACACAAAACAATGTTAGTTGGATTAGGAAATTCCTTTATAGGAGTTTAAGTTTGCAGACCAAGTCAAGAAAAATATAGGTCAAGTAAGAAAATATTTGAAACTAGTAATGTGTAAACTGTTTGATTAACACTCAGATTTAATGTTAATCAATATGTTAAACTAGTAGTGTGTAAATTGTTTAACACTCAGATGTAATGTTAACCAATATGTGAAACTAGTAGCATGTAAATTGTCTGATTAACAATCAGATTTAATGTTAACCAATATGTGAAAATAGTAGCATGTAAATTGTCTGATTAACACTCTGATTTAATTTTAATCAATAATGAAATGACCTAAGTATAACTTTATTATTACTGAAATAAATGATTAAATAAAATAAGAGTGAGAGATAACATAGTTGAATGAATATGTAAAATGATGAAAGAAAGAGCTTTAAAATGCTATCCTATTTAACTTTATGAAATTATGTCATATAGCAATGGATTGAACAACTGACTGCAAATTATATGGCAAAAAAATTTTTTATACCATGTCAAAATCTTGAGTTTTGAACTTTGTTGTCTTTGTTTGCTCTATACCAAACAAAATTAAATACTGTCTTGTTTTGCTTACAAAAGTTAATCATAAAACTGTTAAAATATTATTATGGGATAGTAGGGTTACAAAAATGGAATGTGAGGGTAAGGAAGTCCAACCAAGGGTATGCATCATCTGTATGAATCCCCTGAAGGCAGCATACTTTGAAGACAACATGTTCTCAAAGACACACAAAAAAGCTCACCCTGAAGAAGAAGATGGGTGCAGATCAAAGTCTTTTTCGAACATAGTCAGGGTTAAGTGTGCATTTGTCTGGGCAAGATTGTCACATGAAAACTGTTAACTCACCAACTTCTGCTTTTTCAATAAAATTGACTATGCCTTTTTCAGAAGAATTAACTTCAGCGACTTTGCCAATATATAAGTCCTTGTCAAAGTAAACAGCAATCATCTGTCCTGTTCTTTAAAACTGAGCTTTGAAAAATCGAAATCTTGCTCAAGATCATTGTTTTCTATTAAAACAAAACTATCAGCAAACATTGTGTCATTCGATGAACAGCTGTCAAGATGCTTTTGTTTATTTTGGTTTGTTTGCAAAGATGTGGTTTGAAGCTGCAGGCCTAGTAGTTGCCATGTAGCTAAACTCTCCTCATTTGCTCCAACAAGTCAAAGGAAGCACTTAGATTTTTTGCCAAACTATAAGCAGGGTTCCTGTCAGTCTGCTTTGATTGATTAGACCTGTCATAACTATGTTACAAACACTAATGTTGAACTTTAACTAAGTCAGTGCTTGTACAATATTTTAATTTATTTTAATGTCAGGTTTTTTACTTTTTGGGAAATAAACTATATTTGCAATATATTTAAATTGTTGAAATGTTAAGTAAGCCTAATTATTTAAACAGACAAGTCAAACTGTGTAACATCAAACTTACATGTGAAAGTAGTATCTGTGCAACATGTAAATACTGATAATCTCCCTTGATTTTGTAGTGACCTATTTCAACATCGATTTATGAACGAAGCAAGTCACATCAAACACCAATAAAATTAAAGCGAAATAATAGCACTTCCAAGTTTGTAATTCAACTGTCTTATTTTCTTAAAGCTTAGTATATTTGCTACATTTTATGTTGATTGTGACATGATTGTTTGTTTCCGTTTCAAGAGCACAAACATGTGACAGACCCAATGAAAGCCATTGTTGCAAGAATTATCATAAATAGTTTGCTTGTATTTGATTGGATTGCTTGTGTCCCACACATCATGAATACATTAACCCAACACCTCAGTTGAAAGGGTATGAAAAAATCTTCAAGCGTAGTAGTACTTTTGATCATTAATTTTTTTTTTAATGACGAAAATTGCAGATTTCTTGCAGAATTTTGATTTAAAATTCATTTTTTAAAATGTGTACAGAATAAACCAAGCCAAACTTCATTGCAGTAGATGCAGCATTTAATTATCTTTATTTCAATACCAAATACATACTAATAAGTGCAAATTTAGAAAGAGTTAGGCAAATGCTTTAATTACCTCCTCTTGGGAACACGAATGAATGCTTCACACAGCAGATGCCCTTCCTCTGATTTAGCATTTCTGATTGTGTCATACAACTCTTGACAAAGTTCCTGCTATAAATTAAAATACAAATAATTATGCAAATAAACAAAATATGTAACTATCTATATTAAGTATACTAAAAATACAGCACATGTGATTACATGTTTGGTGAATGCAATAAGGTAGTAGTACTAATGTGAAATGGTAGTGCTAATAAGGTTGACTAATGTGATACAGATAGCAATAATTAAAATAATAGTAGGAACTTTACCTTCTCATTAAAAATAGATTCCTATATACAAATTTAAAGTGGGTGTAAGCCTCAATTATTACTTTTAAAAAAACAAGTAAGTTATAATTTTTTCATATGTACACAAAAGATGAAGTGTATACACAACACTCCTGCATAAAATCATAAATATTAAAAATATTTAATTAACATTATTTTTAAACTTTCAACTATAACAACTTAAATTAAAAAATAAATACTGTTCAATGACAATAATAACAGTTTTCATTTCATCATTAACAAATAAACTATTTTCATTGATTTTATCAGAAATTGTTAACATCCAAACTAACATTTCAGACAAGTCTATGCTGCAAAGGGAACTCTTAGAAGTTAATACTTATTTAACAACTAAATTCAATATGGTTGGTAGCAAAAAAAACAACCATGAGTTACCTCAGTCTGGTAGTAAAGAATAATATTCTCAGTATGTATCCTTTCTTAATATACAAAGTGGCTTGATTCACCCTTGCATCGTAGTGTAGTAATTAATTTATACAGATGCATTACATCCCTTGGCAAACCCTTCGAGCACTGATGTTTCACATTATCTAATTATATCCCCTCACAATATTTTTTTGTTGTTTATACTGTAGGCATGTAACTTTCTGATACCTCAGACCACATGACATATCATCTGCTGTTGATGTGATAAGCAAAAAGAAATCAAATCACAGTGAAAGCTTTATCATTTAGTATGTATTTATGTAGTATATTTTTTTTAAAGTATATACACACATAGATGCTGATTTTTACTTGTTTTAGACCAGTACATTTAAATATACTTTATTCAATGGATCTAAATATTAATTTTTAATAGTGCTTTATATAGTGATGGAACACTACTAAGACTGTGTAACAAACAGTAATAGCAAACTGTTATATTAGAATAATATAATAGTTATAATTAACTTTATTTAATACTTATTGTTCATGAGATAATTAAAGCTGTCTTAAAACTGATAACCATAAAATTAATTACCATTAAAAAAAACACATCTCCATCCCATTCTTAAGCCAATATTCCATATGGATCAGGTGGCATTATTTTATTGCCATTGAGTTCTAATGTACATTTCTCCTCATATTGAAATTTTGATCTGGCATCAAGATGTTTGGTGTAAATTATGCTGGGAGCTAACTGAGATTCACTAAACATTTTGATTTCAACAAGTGCGGGGAAGGCATTTTCTGCCTTCCACTCAACTGCACTGAAAGACCTGGTTGATTAGAAACAAATTATGTCCCTATAGCAATGCTGTTGTGTTCACTTACCACAGTTTTCAAACCATGATTCTGCGATCTGCATCAGGAATCAAAGATCTCAGGCCTAAGATCTCTTGCCAAGAACTACTCCCAGAGGGGTGTTGCCATTATGACCTTAGATTAAAATGTTAAGTAAAAAATAAAATAATGTCAAGAATAATGTCTTACCATCAGCAATGTTCCCTCTAAAGTTGTGGCTGCACAACAGTTTCAAAATTCTGCGTACAAGTTTTGGTAGCAAGTTCAAACAACCACCTGTTCTGTACACACAGGAAAAGTTCCGCGCACATAGAAAAAATATTGAGGGAATGTTGACCATCAGGCCAAAAATCTCTTACCAACTAGCCCCCAAGGAATTCAGGACTAATGTTAGCTAAAAATTAAAAAATAATGCCAGGAAGCAGTCTTACCATCAAACCAAAGATCTTTGCCAACTAGCCTAGAGTAATATTAGGTAGAAAATAAAATAATGTCAGGGAGCAGTCTTACCGTCACATCATCATACTGCAGCATTTTTTTTTTCTTTCTTAATGGCTGGCTTGGTCCAGGTGATTCCTCTCTCTCCTCCTTTCCATCTGCTCCCTTCTTTCGTTTTGCTGGCATGTTTTCCAAGAGCAAGGTGATGAGTTTAAATTTTCCTAGTAGATTCTGTGAAACTTGAAGGAAAGACATATTTATTTATTTCTCTGAATAGTATATTATTATTATTATTATTAATAATATTAATAATAAACATAGCATTTAAAATATCATACAAAAATAAGCAGATAAATAAAACTAATAACATCTGTGCTGAATAGCATTCATACTGTAATGACAAATTATATTAATTTACATGAAATGTGATGCATACTGTTAAGTAATGGATGATACTGTTTTTTTACTAAATTATATAAGATTAAGAGTCAAAAGACTCAAATCCTGCCTTTTAACAAGGGAGCCCATAAGACCAAAACAAAAGCCCAACAGAATGCTGTGGACAGCTGTATCTTTTATAGTTGTTAACTCAAGAAAAGTCTAAATACAAAATAAGAATATAGTTACAAATCAGAAAGATATGTTTGTTAGTCACTACCTGAAAAAATCTACAAAGTACAAAACCACAAAATATCCACTGAAACTGTTACTTCCCCATTTATAGTATGATAAAACTCTCAATTGTGCATATACCCCTCTGAAAAAACAGCAAATGATGAAAATAACGGTAACAGTACACTAAACCAACTTACCAAGATCAAAAAAATCACTAGTTCAATCAGACAACTCTCATTATGTAATTACTATGCTTTATGTTTATACACATTCTGATTTTATATTATTACACTATTAGTAACAATATATTGTTCCTATAAGCAGCTGATATTTTCAGCATATACACTTTGCATGCCTATAAATGTACTGCAATTAAAAGTAGTCAGAACTGCTGAACCCAGAACAAAGAGCATTATTAGAAATATTACCAAAAAATACTAGTTTTACATGTACTGTTAAGGTAAAATATAGGAAATAATTCGCTAATAGACTAGAAATCCCTACACCATTTTCATGTTAAATTATAATATTGCTGTTACTAGTAGACTAGCCGAATATAGCAACGAAAAGTGAAGTCAAAACTTCTGAGCTTAAGTTGTATGCATATTGTACGAGAACTTTATGGAAACAAAGGAATTTGGTTTGAATCAAATAAGAGTTTGCAAGATGCATGGTTAAATAATGGTGTCTTCATGGTGAATTATTAAATATCATATTTGATTTTCTGCGTACTGATCTAGTTTACCTTTAATTTTCTACTCTTTTACTTGGAAAAATATCTCTATCATTTTGATGCTGCACAGCATTAAAAATGCCGCCATATTTGTTTTTAAGGCATTTAGACGAGAAAACTCAAAGTAAAAGACTTTTTTACAAATATAACCTATTTTGTTTAAAAATCGGTTTATTCTTCGTTTATGTACAAAATAAACAAAATTGTAAATGTTTATGTGTACAATTTTTCAGTGTCAGAATGCATTGTGGGATATAGATCCTGCTCTAGTACCCACGTGGGACGTGTATACAGTAGCTGTTTTCATTGCAAGCACACCAGTTTGCAAATAGTGTAGTGCCAAAATGGTTGGCTTAAGTAAGTTCATATATGAATAAGAAATATTCCGTATTATTAAATTTTATCATTCTAAGTTAAGTTTTACCATGATCCGTATTATGTAAAAGAAACTTCAACCTCATAAGCATGTCTGCTAAGCGTTGAAAAATTAAACCAATGCAATTGCAAGTAGACAAATCAAAACGTTTTGTAGGTATACAAAACAGTAACAACTAGCCTAATAGTTGTGATATATTAAGAATCAGATGAGTAAACTGTAAAAGTATGAACAACATACACTTCAAATGGCTAACCATTTCATAATTATAATAAGTCTATTGGACAGGTATAAAGCTTGTTACCAAGACAGGTGAGGTATATATATTTAGAACCCCAAAGTGCTACTTTAACACCAAAGTACCTACAGTTTGAAACCAGAAAGCTGTTTACCAGAATAATTTCTGTTTCAGAAAAGAAGAGCAAGCGCATTACAACTAAAAGGAGAGTAAAAATTGAAAAAAAGGTAACATAATTATTAAAAAAATTAATACCATTTTGGAAAGTAAAGCAGCGCTGAAATGAGTTAAGAATGGTGATTTTTATTGATTCATTTTAGTCTGCTATGCGAGTGAAATTATTTAAGAAGGGGGCTCTGAGATAAATGTGTTAGTCTCACAGGAAGAATGTTATGGATTTAACTAAGTCCAACCTTGGGTTGCAGGAATTTTTCTCATGATCCTCATAAAAAATTGTTAATATTATCTAACGATTGCCTTTTGCAACCTGACAGAATTATTATAACTAATACAAGGAAGAACTTAACTTGTTACATAGATGGAAAGAAGTTGGTCAATTATGTTCTTTTTTGTACTTTTACTAGTTTTAGTTTTACTTTTAGAGTGCAAACTAAGAGCACACCTGAATTAATGGCAATTTCTGAGAATTTGTATTGTCATAGATTACTTCCAGGCTGTAAATTATTAGCACTCTTGGAGTATTAAGATTTGCCGAGAAATATTATAGCAATAGATTATGAGCACTCAAAAGCATTCAAACCTCTCTGTTCAGTTATTATTATTAATTTTTTCAAGGTGAGGCAGCACAATAAAAAGCAGAGAAAAGAGGCAAACAAAAATCCCAACAAGAGTAAGTTATTTATTAAAAAAGTATTTTTATACAGAAACAAAAAGATATTAATATATTTATGAAATTTGTTTGTAGCTTGATATAAGATAATGGCTTTTACAACATTGTTTCTAGTTTTGTTGCTAGCTATAAAATTATAGTAAGTGATTGTATTTATTTTTTGCTATTTTCTTTTTACATGGGGAATGATTTTAAGTAAAGCTTAAAATATTTTGTGATTCTTAAACATAAAATATGCTAACATTAACAAATACAGTTTTTATACTTAAATATATTTTGTGTGTGTGTTCCTAAAACTGATTATTGTAAGGAAATGGAATCTCATTTTTTGTAAGACAATTAGACATTGAATCACTATGTTTTTAGCAGTTTGTATAATGCATTTTTATTTCATCTCAGGAAAGAAAAAGGACCCAGGCATACCAAATAGTCTCCCTTTCAAGGAAACAGTTTTGAAAGAAGTAGAGGACAGGCAGAGAAGGGTAAGTTACAGTCATTTGATAATTGGCTTTTGTGCTGTAGTTGTTTTTAACCTAGTCCAATTTTTTTTTTTTAATTTTAAAGTTCAGGTACCAAAAAACAGGTCTTGCAACAACCTTGAAAAATGAACATCTTGAGAAGTACTTGAATTTTATTTTGTCCTTAAAAAGCACTTGAATTTGCCTATAGATCCTTGAATTAGTTGAGGAGTCCTTGAATTCTAAAGAGATATCCCACTTCTTTTACTTCTCCATCTAGAATCCTGTTTATTGTAAATAAAATGCTATTTCCTCCATCATTTACTCAGCTGTTTCCAGTATGCCGTTCAAAAGCAGGAGATGGGATACCAAGGATTCCAGCTTGGAGTGCCAAGAACATTTAGAAACTATGTAACTAATTAGTAATTTACAACATAATTTTTCAATTTTGGAATAGGACTTCTTCTTGAGAATAGTACTTTAGTAGCCATTTTGATGGTTGATGGGTTCAGAAAGATTTTATCTTGTGTAGCTTGATTTTTTGGGTTTATATAAAAACATGGTGGGTTCAGGAAGATGGTTTTTAGTACAGCTTGATTTTTTTGTTGTTGTTTTTGTAAGAGAAAAAAATGGCTGCCGATCAACTCATAATGAAAATTATTCTCATATTATTATGTAATTGGTTTTTAATTCATTTGTAAATTTTAATTATTCTTTTTATTCTGTCTCCAGTTAGCAGAGGAGAGGGAAAAGCAAAAACAGAAACGTAAAAAAGAGAGAGAAAAGCTGCAGAATAAAAATCGAAACTTGGAAGACCTGGTGAAGGATGCCAATAAAAGGCAGCAAGAATTTGAAAAGAAGGTTATTTCACTGATATTTATTATAAGTATACAAATATAAATATATATATATATACAACATAGCAATTCAATAATAAAATACAAGCAAATGACATACGAACATAGATGAATGACATATATAGAGATTCCTCGTGCAGTTCTATAATATACGAGCCTGAAGCTTTCTGTCAGTTGTCTACTACAATCTCTGATTATCAAACATTAATAGCTTTCATATCTTCCCGTCCGGCTCGCTTTGCGTGGGTGATGTCATGGCGCACACTCTGAATACAATCTCAGACCTCTACTTCACAAGTGCAAAGGTCACACAAAAATCACAGGCAAACAAGCCAAAGGTGAGATGCAAACAAGGGCGTGTGCAAGTCAGCACACAAAGCCAGCACAGCAGAAATAATGGTAAAATGAGAGGAAGGAACCAGCATAGGTAACAGGATACAAGAATGACCTTCTATAGAATGGCGATAGTATCTATCTTCTCTTCTACAATCATTCACGATATATATATGTTTTCCAGTTTCTACATTAATCCACTAATTCATTATAAGATACAATGTGCTTAGTTACAGGTAAAATATATTAATAAATTGAAAGGCATTAACAATTCTAAGTATAGTTGTGTAGATCAATATAATTATAATTGCATAGAAAATATCTAAGGCATAACTAGTGTTTTCGTACAGCAAGGTTATGAAGAGAGACTACTCTAAATCAAATATCATTTCACGCAGATTAAAAGTCAACAGTCTTGATAAGAACTGTTGTGTAATCGCACTAAATCCTTAGCATAAATTCAGACATTTCTATAATTTATAATGATGTCCGAATCAATGCATCATATACACACACGTGGAAATTTTGATATACAATTTACATTCTTTTCTTTAGTCACAAAAGAACAAAGAAATCAATATATTTCTCCTTTAGCTGCAAAAAATAACAATTATGAATAAACTTGGAACTCACTGGTTTTCTCTATTCACTTTTGAACAGCTTTATCCGCAGAAAAACTCCAAGCAGGGATTAAGACAGAACGTCTGTCTCAGACCTCTCTAGGTCTGATAGGACAAGTAAGGGTAAAATTCAGGAAACGTGACCTGTTATGTTCCATAGACAATATGTGTACCAAATTTGAAGGCTGTAGCATGAAAAGAAATTTTTTTTGTTCTTTGCATGTAGTAATGTGGCCTTAATTTTCCTTTTTTTTTTTACCTCTGTATCACAGTTTGTACTGCTTGCACAGTAGCAATAAAAGCTTAAAATTGTTGGGAAGGATTCCTTATGACATTTTCCAGTCCCAGCTTTTTGTCAGCCTCAAAATTATAGTGTTTCTAAATTTTGTGTTGCTTTTAATTTTTTGGGAAATTGGAAATGTGGGCACATCCTTAGAAAACATCAGTATAATAAGCTTTTTTGTTGTCAGAGTCAAGGTGTGTAACATATAGGAGTTGTTGGGTTTTTTGCTTTTAGTTAGAGTGCAGCAGCTGAAGTCTTGAGTAAACATGAAAGCACCATCAATGGAAATGGCACATATTCTTGAATCTATTATAATAATTACTGGTAATACTAATATTACTGATAATACTTTACCAGTAAAGTTGTTGAGTACACTGTATGTTATATACTTCTTTTTCATTATGATAAAATTCTAAAGTCAATGAGCATTATCCTCTTTGTGGTTCATGCAAAGAATTCTTTTTTAACTGATGCTAATGTCAACTTTTCTCCATGTGTATTTAATTCGTATCTGTTATTTTTTTTATTTCTAATTTTTAAAAAAAAACTATTCACTTCTTTGTATGTGTTTAACCCTTGCATTTTAGCAGCATTTTAAAATTAAATAAAATTGTGTCACATGTAACTCTTACAAAATCCCAGAGCACTTAAATCCAAATGCTAGAATTCATCTTATTTTCATATAGCTGTTTTATTGATTTCCAGAAGAAAGCAAAAGAAGCTAGAAATGTTCCAGCAAAAGGGAAAAAGTCTGAAGGATCCTTAAAGGCTTACTTTAAAGAGTTCAGAAAGGTAATGCATTAAATTAGTCAACCCTTTCAATCCCATGATTTTTCCATGAAATGCCAAAAACAGAACAACCTTTATGACAGAAGGAATTATTTGTAATGTTTTGTATATGTGTGTATGAACAAATATTCAGCTAGTCATACTAGTAGAAATCATCTTACCTCAACATATATTTTATTTAGCAACACAGGACAGTTCAGAATGCTCCAAGAGATTTTGTTTTTTATTTCTTGGGTGGGTGGATGGATGGGAGATTCTGCGATAGTGTATTTATTTTATTTTGATTCATTGAGGGAGTATTAACTGAAGGATTCTGTGATTAAAAAAAAAATGTCTCCTTTCTATTTTTTAACTTTATGCCTAGTTCATCTGCTTGCATACTTGTAGGTGGTGGATGCTGCTGATGTGGTCTTAGAAGTCCTTGATGCCAGAGATCCGCTTGGCAGCCGCTGTCAAGATCTTGAATCATCCGTCTTGTCCTCCAGTACAAATAAGAAGTTGGTTCTTGTCTTGAATAAAATTGGTAGGCAGCTCTCTGTTGTTTCATGTTTTGTAAGTGGGTGTTGCTTTCATAAATTTTAATTTTAATTCTTGTATTTAATAAAACAACTCTTTGTTTTAGCATTTGAAATTTTATCAGTTTCTTAGTCAAGTGTATTTTACTAAAACTTTTTCTGATACCAATCACCCCAAACCTTTTTTTGCTAGATGTTATTCCCACTTGTAGACAAAGGTTTAAATTTCTAGTGTACAAAGATAAACGGTTTTTAAATCTTTAGCTACCATTACTTAAAATTTCTTCACCTATTACTTTAAATTTCTTCACCTATTGGTTTAAATTTCTTCATCCATTACTTTAATTTTCTTCACCTGATGGTTTAAATTTCTTCATCTATTACTTTATTTTCTTCACCTATTGGTTTTAATTTTTTCAACCACATTACATTATATTTAGGGGCATTTTTACTTCTACTCAGAGAGTATCCTGTCTGCAAATTGGCCTATGAGTAAGGTCACTGTCTAATCCACTACATATAGAGACTAGATTAATCTTTCATCTTTGCTCAGATTACTAAATTGTTTATTAAGAAATACATTCAGGCTTTAATGTAATTTTTAAAGTGTATTTTGATTTGCAGATCTTGTTCCAAAAGAAAACGTGGAAGCATGGTTAAAGTACCTACGGAATGAGCTACCCACAGTAGCCTTCAAAGCCTCAACACAAACACAAAATGACCACCTGGTGAGGATTGCTAACATTACATTTTTCTTCTGAATTGGGAAAAACTTTTTAAAATTGTGAAGATCAATAAATTGAAACAAGGTACAAATTGTAAATAATATATAGTAAAATTGACATGTTGGAAGAAAATTGCATTACATTATTCTAACTCAGTCTATCATTTGGAATATAGTTTTAAAACATCTAATTCTTTGACTTTTGCAGTCACAAAAAAAATTGTCGCTGGCTTTGGCAAGCTCTAATTTAATGAAATCTAGTCATTGTCTTGGTGCTGACATCCTCATGAAGCTGCTTGGCAACTATTGTCGAAACCAGGATGTGCGTACAATCATCAGAGTTGGTGTTGTCGGTTAGTTGAAATCTGTTTTATTACTTTTAATTTTTGGTTTTTCTCTCATCAGCTATAGTTAATCCATTGTCTAATAATGTAATCATTACATGAAATTTACATGATTTGTCTTAAAACCTTATTATACCAAACCTCTTGACCCTTAAGGATTCACCGTAACTATTATGGAGCTCTTGACTGAAATTATGCTATTTTAACTGATATGTGGAAAATTACAGAAAGATTAAAATTTCCATTTTTTTTTCTTTAATTCTTCAAACTTTCTGTACTTTTTCAGCATCTAAAAGACAAACTAAAGGACAAACTAGTATACTGAACCTGTAATGTAAAATAATTTTAGATTGCCTTTCCCTGAATTTGCTTTTCATACATAAGTATTAAAATAAAGTATGCTATTTTCACATTACATTCTCAGATCTTGGTGGCTTCTATTTTAGTTTATATAGCTTTGTAAATTTTTCATATGACTTTAGTTTTTACAAGATTGCTTCATTTGTATATGAAATTTGTTATCAGTTTTCAGGATTATTGTCCAGTTGAGTTCTTGTGTAAATGCATATGTATTCAATATGAGTTTTGTCAAACTTGCATGTTTTATTTCAGCTTGTTTATCCTTTTTAATGATTTATGTTGTTGTTTGCAATAATTGCTTTACTTTAGCATCATGTTGATCAAAAGTTGTTTTGGTGGCAGTGTGCATAAATGGCATTTGTAACACATTTTACTGAAAGGCCTCTCATATTACTTACAGACTGACTTGACATTAATGATAGGATATTTTCAGTGTAAACACGTCTGGTATATTTCTGTCTTCCTGCACAAATTAAAATGAAACCCAGTAGAGTTAAAATGAACTAAATTGAACCTCAGTAAGGTTAAAATGGACCTTGAACATGAATGCATAGTGTCTAATCAACACATCACAGATGACATTTTATGTCTTACACAGAGTGATGCAGGAACCCATTAGAGATAATAGAATTTGTTCTGAGATTTCTTGCAGGTGACAGTACCAAGGTGCTAGAATTGTCTTACTAAGCATCTTCTGTCTCTGCTTAGGATTTCCCAATACCGGAAAGAGCAGTGTCATTAACAGTCTAAAACGAGCCCGAGCTTGCAACGTGGGGGCCACACCTGGAGTCACCAAGTATGTCTTATTCCCGTTTTTCTGTTTAGTTAGTTGTTATAACACATCTATACATGTACATTTGCACACATCCTTCTATTTATTTGCTCTTATTTATTTCTAAATTAAGTTCTGTCATGCATAGTTATGATTTTTTTAAATCTTATCATGCATAGTGCTGTTATATAAAGTTTTATGCATAGTGTCTAATCAACACATCACAGATGACATTTTATGTCTTACACAGAGTGATGCAGGAAGTTCAGCTAGATAAACACATAAGGCTTCTGGATAGTCCAGGTGTTGTCATGGCAACTGACCAGTCACAGACTGCGGCAGTTCTTAGGAATGTTGTCAAGGTAATTTGATGTGTTTGTATTCAGCTGTATATTGTTCTGAATTGAAATACACTAAATTCTGGTAAAATTTCAGTTTATTTTTAAAATCCTTTTTGTCTCAAGTTGTCCTTGAGCTTTCTTCCTTCTGTAAGCAGTTTTATATGTACCTTAGAATCCAAACCAACATTATAGATGTCTCAACAACAGAAATCTTAGTCATGTATCTGTATTCCTAAATATCAGAAATTATATCATTATATAAGTTTTATAAAAAAAATATAAAATGTATACAAAGACAGGTGATGCAATAAAAACTAGAAAGACATAAAAAATTAACAAATAATATATGTGTGTGTGTGTGTGTGTATATATATATATATTTTTTTTTTCCTGCTGAAACACCATTACTTGACAATGGGTCACAGAAACTAATAACTAATCCATTTTTCTTAACTGATGAATACTTTCTGATCAAAGCAGTCAGTCATTATCTTCCCTTTACTACCTACTTTCTAATCAAGCAATCAATCTTTATGCTTACCTGTAGAAATCCAGATTTTACATTTTGACAAAGAAGGAAAAAAGAAGATATGAAAAACAATTGCTATATTATTGAAATATAACAATATCTGCAACAGAAAACCAGATATCAGATAAATGTGACAGTAAATAATGAATTGACATGTCTTTAAGTACTAGTATCAGAAATTCACAAGTTTATATTTGTAAAAGTAAGGTATTTCAGTATTCAAATTCAAGCTGTTCAAATATATATAATAATAACATAGCAGATATTTGGGAGAATAGTCTTTACAATTGTTTATAAACTTATTTACAGATCAGAATTATAATTTATATTTATTGTATGCTATATATTCAGATTTTTCATTGAAAAAATTAATGTTTAAATCATGATGTATCATGCAGACTTAATAGGGTGACTATTTATGAAAAGCAGAAAGACAGGTTTTGTTTTTGTTTTTTTGAAAGCATAAGAAAATGTCACAATCCCTAACACTAAATTTTCTCTCAATTTACATAGTTTGATATCACAATTACAATTTCAGTGAACATCTGTAAACTTAGGATCCATAGGATGTGAGAAATAAGTGGTGACTTTGTAGCAGCAGATACATTGTCATGCAAACCTATATTCCCAGCTCCCTAATTAACTCTTCTGTGAAATCAGTTTACCCATATCTAGCTGATCTCAGTTCTTCTGTATCTGGATTTTTTTCCACTTCAATCTCAAATAAAATGTAAGTATTAACCCATGCGTATCTAAAAATTGAAAAAATAAAATCTTTGTTATTAACTGCTCGCTTGTATCCCCGCCTCCCATGTACTTATTATAGTCCTTAACAAACTCTGGTGCTTTACATGTAACGTAAGATCATGAAATGAAATAATAAATATTAGTTATAAAATTAACATCTACTTTTGATGTACAACTGGTTTTTTAAAGTAAATGTTTTTAAAATTAATAGTTTAGATAAGTTTTGGCATCATTCACAACTGATCGATTTTTCTATTTTGCCATTTGACGAGAGTTAAGTTTACATATGTATTAACTTGTATCTGAAGTGTATACAAGCAAGATGCTAGTAAGAGAAAAGAGGATAAAGCCCACTTAATTGTTTGACATCTCAGTTATCTCTGCTGTAGTTTAAGGGGAGATAGTCTTGTTTGTGTTCCTAAGTGAAGATAAGTTTAAAAGTTTGTTTATTATCCCTACAGTATGTTTTTTCCCCAAGGGCAGATAAGCAGGGAGTCTTGATAATGTTCCTCAGGACACAGAAAGAGTTGATTTACACAATGGATGCACTATTGAAAGTCAGAATGAAATTCTGTTGTTTAATTCTGAGCATCTTTTGGCAACCTGAGGAGTTTTAGAAGGCTCTTATGTATTTATTATTTAACTTACTCCTAGAGTGTTGCCGTTTGGTAAGTATTCAAGGACAACTTGTTTTACTATTATTTTTAAACTATCCTGTCAATTTGTTTGTTGCAGCTGGAAACAGTTGAAGATCCAATCCCTGCTGTGGACTCGATTTTGAAAAGATGTAACAAACAACAGGTTAAAATTGAATTTTTTTTCAATGAAAAATTTTATTTAAAATTTATTGTAATATTCTATAGCGGATGGTTTGGGATTTTTCCTTCTTTATATGTTTACATAAATCAAGGTTCAGGATATTTAAACAATAAAAAATCAAGTGAGAAAACTTGACTATTTACAATACATTTTAAGATCATTTTTGTTGTTGCCAAATGGATAATTTTAAAAATAGTTTTTATATAGAGTTTGTTAATTTGTCATTCTCGTATTACCAGATATTTTTCAGCTTAGGGAGCTTAGTTGAGAATAATTTTTTTTTACAAATATTTCTTTGTTTGTTGATTAGGGAAAGTTCATAAGGATTGCAAGGTATTGTTTAAACTTCGGTTTCATTTTCGTCTTGTTTTGTTTAGCTGATGCTGCACTACAATTTGTCAGATTTCAAAAATACGGATGAGTTTGTAGCGCTGCTAGCACAGAAACATGGACAACTCAGAAAAGGTGGAGTGCCTGATTGCAACAGGGCTGCACGCACAGTACTGCAAGACTGGACCTGGTAAGCAGTTTTGCTTTCATTTTAATGAAACTCTGATTAAATTATGTTGAAATGGATAAATAGCATGGTTTTATTAATATGCTTCATGTCAGTTGTAAGAAAACTTGAGTGTTTTAAAACTTAGAAAATAAGTTGATTGTCACATGTATAATAAATATAGTCTTTTAATATTATTCTGTTGATTATAGTGCATTATGACTGGGTAAAGGGTGTAGTTTTCTTTTATCTATAAATCTTTTATAAACCAATGTTAACTTATATTTAACTTGTCACATACCCTTAGAGCAATTTAACCTTTGGATCATATTTATCACTGACAGTTTATCAAACATACCACTTTTCAACAAAACATATTATTTATTGTCTAAACCATATTTTAGTTTAATATTTTTAGAAAAATTAATAATCCTAGTTTGGTTAATCTTTTAATTAAAAAAATATATAATTTTACTTATTTAAAAGAAACAAAACATATCTAGAGTACTCAGTTGACAGATATCTTCAGATGATATTCATTAATTCATCAGGATTCCCAAGCTATAGTAAAATTGGCCAGCAGTACTGTCTCCCTCCCTGGTGGAATCCTGTGTACACTGATAATAGCTCACCTTGACGGAATTGCATGTGTAGACTAGCAGAGATCCGCCCTGTTCTGATAAGAATCCACCCTCCTGGAATTACATCTGTGAACAATGACAGGAACTCAAGCTGCTGGAATCTGTGAATACTGACAGGATCCCACCCTGATGGAATTACATCTGTGAATAATGACAGGAACTCAAGCTGCTGGAATCTGTGAATACTGACAGGATCCCACCCTGATGGAATTACATCTGTGAACAATGACAGGAACTCAAGCTGCTGGAATCTGTGAATACTGACAGTTTCCCACCCTGATGGAATTACATCTGTGAATAATGACAGGAACTCAAGCTGCTGGAATCTGTGAATACTGACAGGATCCCACCCTGATGGAATTACATCTTTGAACATAGAGTCAGCATAATTGCAGGTGGAGCACTGTCATTGTTCAGCTGTTTCCATTGCAATAGCACTAAGTACTACCATATCTGATGTGCACTCTACCTAAAATGTCAAGTCTCGAGCGGAGTCAAAATAGCCTCTAATTTACCAGCAGTTCCATGCCCATCGCAGCCTACATTATTTTTTGAAAACAAATTCTCACCACTGAGACCTTGTTGATGGAATCAGAGATCAAGCCTAGATTGCATGTCCGAGAAAGTGTCGCCATCTTTTCCGCCTACATTTGCTGAAACACTGGGATTTGAGGACACTTTACTTATACATCTAGATCTGGCATCATCATTGTTGGGTTTCTTTTTGTCTATAGTAGACCATTTAAATAATTATTATAGCTAACTGCTTGGATCAAAGACCATTCAGTTATTGTGACCATTAGTGAATGAACACTAGTGGAATAATGGATAGGCTAAGCAGTTGAACAAGGACCTGAAACACCCTTTCCTAAACACAGAGCAGTGGTAGGTGATACTTACATGACACAAGAGTTCAAGGGATGTTGTTCTGATTGAGGCTATCAGCAAAGATTCCCATAATAATAATCTTCTGTGTGTGTGGACAACATCCTGAAATGATGGGATGGAGCAAACTTATTTAGTTTGTTCAGATCTGTGACTGGACTCCATTGTCCTGGGGCCTTTGTGGCAGAAAAAGTCAGGAACAGAGAAGCCCAGGTGGGCTCCACTCTCTTGAGGGCTTTGGAACAAGAAAAGTCAACAAGTAGAGAAGCCCAGATGGACACTGCTCTGGGGGCTTTGGAAGAGGAAAAGTTGAAAATAAAAGCTCAGGGAAGTGTGATCCCTCACTTCTACCACAGTAGTTCTTTCTTTAAGAAATAATGTTTTCACTGATCCATTGATACCAGGGTTTCTTAGCTGGGTCTCTAGGGATCCATGGGAAGTCGCTAGGGATTCCCTGAGAGATCTGATTGAAAAAATTAGACATCATAGGTATAATAATTTTTATAGAGAGGTTCCCAGGACCTGAAAATTATTTCAAGGGTTACTCCAGGGTAAAACATTTGAGAAATTAAATTATTAAGTGAGAGATCAGTGAATCATTAATAATAATAATTATTATAATTTATTTCCTTAATTTTCATTGCTGTAGTCTAAGAGCATGAATGCTCCTTGCACCAAGACATTTTCCTTATATGTACAACTTTACAAGTAATGAAGTATGCAATGGAGGTGAAGTTTTATTTGATATATAGCATTCACCATTTTTCTGCCTGTTCATGGTAGATCTAATGTTTTTACCTGCATTATTTTCAACAGCGGCAGAATTACTTTCTATACTCATCCTCCTGAGCTGCACACACTGCCAACACATGTCAGTGCTACCATCGTTGCTGAAATGAGCAAAGCCTTCGATATCGACAGTCTTTTAACTGATGAAGCTAAGATTCTAAACAGTAATGGCTGCTGAGATTTTTCATTTTAATATTTTATTTGGATTTTTAAAAATATTTGCTTAGCTTTGTAATCAAGGTGATTATACTCTTGATATGAAAATAAACTTTTCAGATAATCATTCATCCCTACTGCATTAAAAATATTTACTTAGCATTGTAATTGAAGCAATTATACTTTGGCATGGAAATAAACTTTTAAGATAATCATTAAAAGTATTCTTTTCTAAAAGCAGAGAGACTATTAATTATTTTCCATAAACCACTTTTTTCCAAACTGTTTTTCCAGAGAATGCATTGCTAAGCTAGTAAATGTTTTTAATTGGCAGGAGGGAAAACATCTAAAAATTTACTGGATTTAACTTTGTCTTTGCTTATACATGTAGCAGACTAAATTAATGCAAATAATAAAGGATTTTTTTCATTAATCAGTTGTATGCCTCTTTTCCAAATACTTTGCTTGGCTAAGTTAGGATTATATGTCTTTCTTTTTAAATTTAATATTTTCCTTGTCGATGATAATAAATATGTTTAAGTGTTTTAATCAGAATTACTGGGTTGGGTTTGGAGTTGTTATTGGGTCATTCGTTTTAATTCTCCAAGTGTTTACTTTTTAATCTTTAATATATCACTGCTATAAATTGTCAGGATGAATTTAAAATTGTAGTCACTTATTTTTAGTCAGCGCATTCCTTGGTTGTAAACAGTTGTGCCCCTGGATTTTAGGATTTACTACTCTGTCATTATTCCAGATCTTGAAACTAAAAAAAGCAACCACATGCTAGTAGACTCCATAGGCCCTGCTTCAGCCATTTTGGAAGAAAAGGATTTACCAGATGAACCAGAGAGTGAGGAAATGCATGATGACAAAGATGTACAAGGTGGAGGAGAAGAAGAAGAAGAGAAGATGGTGGAAGACAATGAAACAGGAACTGATAAAGAGGTATGTGTCCTTGTTTTCTTCCAAGCAAAGGAATTGGTGCAAATATTATATATGATAAAGAAAAATTACTGAAGAATTTGCAGGACTTTGTTTTCATTAAATCATAAGCAATTGGTCAGTATAATTAAATGAAAAGAATAGCAGCTGTGTTCTATAATTCATTTTTAATTTGCCAGTAAATTTTTAAAAGACAAATTAGAAAATAATGATTATAGTCCTAATGAACACATCTTCCTGCACTTATTTTATATTTTATTATGAAGCTGATGGGTGTGACAGTATCCATGCCATTGAAAATAAAAGCTTCATTGGAACCCAGCATCAGCAGTCCTTTCAGTGGAACGTCTTCCATTTCCACTGGTCGAACAAAACGTGCAGAGACTAGTCAGCCCAGTGGGTCTGGGTTCATACCAGACAACAGGCAGGCTAATAAGGCACGTTTGAAGGCATATAAGAAGATGAAGAAAGACCGCAAACGATCAGGTGAGAATTGGAACTGTGCTTTATATATAAACTTTTTCTAGCAAAAGTTATATGTGCTAGCATATTCCAAACGCTATGGCACTTTGGGAATAAACTTTTTCAACATACAGCAAAGTTCAGTGTGATGGGAGTGTAAATGTTTTTTTTCCTTTTTCTTCTGGATTCATATCCAGTGTGCTACATGAATACACATAAAATAAGATTTTTATGTAAGTCTTGAAATGTCGTAAGGTTGAAATTAAAGTATCAGTCAACAGCACAATTGAATATTATGGCTATTGATTTTTAATGTACATTTGCCATCATCTGTTAGAAAATATTTTTTAAATGCATGCATCAAAAAGAATTACATTTCCAAATTATTATTAATTAGAAAATATTTTTAAATGCATGCATCAAAAAGAATTATATTTCCAAATTATTATTAATTAGAAAATATTTTTTAAATGCATGCATCAAAAAGAATTATATTTCCAAATTATTATCAATTCTCATACCTCTTGCTGTCCAAGACAATCAGCAAATATGGCAGTACACCACAACATAGTTTCTACAAGGATTTAAAAATAAACATGGGAATGGCAGTCATCAGCTAATAATGGAGGAATTGTTTCCATTTCACTCCCCTTACCATTGCCACCATCCCACCACCACAACAAAAACTACTGTTGTCCTCAGATCAAAAAGCACATGATTTGGATGGAGTCACAGACATTAAACTTAACAGCAGCAACAGTTCTAGACAGATTATTACGACAATGCAGTAAATTTAAATCTAAGTTGGACACCAGCTTAAAATTTATCAGTACATTGATACGGACTTGCTCATTTGTTATCAATATATGATATAGATATATATATGTGTGTGTGTGTATATATGTTATCGGTACACTATATATATGTTATTGATATAATATACATAATTATAACATCTTGTTTGTTTTTGTTCTTTTATTATAGATGCTCTTGCAGGTACTTTGGCTAATGCACTGGATTCTGCCTTCAGTGTTGGTCTTGGAGACATTGGTGAAAATGATAATGATTATGACTTTTCAAAAGACTTCACATAGTCATGAAAAATGTTTATACTCAGATACAATAAAAGTCTTTCAACCAATGTTTGTGTTTGAAATCGGAGAACTGCCAGCAATTTTCAGAATTAACCTGTCATTGATCCAGAAACAAAGGTTGTAGATTTGTTGTCTAGACAAGAATGTTTTGGTTTGAATCTTCAGATTCATAACTACATGTATACACTAAAGTTGTGTAATTTAGCAAGAGTTAATTATATACAAATTTAGCTTAGTCCACTTATTTCATTATGATAGTCAAACATAGCTCATTATGATAGTCAACCATAGCAAGAAAGCTTATAACTGCTTAAGTTGTCGTTCTTTTATATTTTAATGTAACTTTATGACACAACGCCACCTTAGTTATTGGTTATGATTATTATTATTGTTAATCATTATAACTAACTACAAGTGATGAGAATCTTAATTTATGTTATTAATAATCCTCCAGAAGACATCACTCCTCTCCTTCGCAATATTAAGGACAAACATTTATAGTGTTTAACTTCTTACCAAAAGAGGAGATAAATCCATCTTTAATATATATTTAGTGAGCCCCCATCCACCCTCCAACATATTGGTTAAAGATTATTTGACATCAGTATTTCCACAAAACCACGTCCGAATAATTTCAATGCTTCTACAGTCTTATATCCTAATAATTCAGCAGTCAGATTAGTATCAGTATAAATTGCAGGAGCCTTCTTATCATAGAACAGTGATAGAGTTATAGAGAGATAAATGATAATAGTTTGTACATAGCATTGTCAAAATTCGATGCTGCAATACTCCAGTGTGCACTTTCATAACAAAGTCACAAGTTTATTGTTCACACTAGAATTGTCAAATCTTCCCGTACTCTCTCGTACGCTGTGGAATATTCTATGAGCCGCTGCTCTCTCTCACTCGACTAATCTGGGTGCTCCTTCAACTAATTAGTTCCCTCAAGCAGAACAGCAATGTAGCAATTTCCAATAGCTTCCTTATACCAGAAACTCCACATTATAGTCGAGCATTCTTTGCCGTCATACAATAATAGAGTGCAGTGCATCCCTAAACTTACATGCTAGGTAGATACTTCTTGAATTTATCAGTTGTAATGGTCTGTAAATCAATAAACCAGGAACCATGAAGAAAAATCACAAAATTCCAGCAATCCTGGAAATTCTAGAAAGGCTGCTTCTTTCCTGTAAATTATAATTAGTCTCAACTTATAGTTTCCTGCAACAGTATTTATTAGCCCAATACATGCATACAGAATAATAAATACAACATAATAATTTATGAATGTGTTCACTAGAAACCATGTCATGTGTTTAATACAAGTATCATAATTCACAATTGTAGAAATAATAGTCTACTCACATAATACATCTCTACATAATATGCAACTATGATATATCAATAGCAAAAAACCATTTCTACACCCATTCTCTTTCAGATCAGTCAGTTAACTCACCATTAAGCTAATGGCTGCCTTTCATAGTCAGACTTCAGCCACACCAGATTCAAAGTGATTAGAAAATAAAATAATTTCAGCAAGTAAACTTTGACCTCAACCCATTGGATAATAAAAACTACTCATCCACATAAGACTCTGACTGGTTTTAGATTACATCAGCAAGTTCTAGCACATACTGTTCATGAGTTGTTATTTTAACTCTGGTACTTACTAAACACACAGTTATGACCCAAAGGTCATGTCATGATGACATTAAACAAGTAATATAATATTTATTTAATAAATAGGGACAGACAACTCTGCTCTGTCACAAACTTTGATATGAAAATGTGTTTAATCTGTAATAATTCTCAGTTATAGATAATTTTAAGTTCTCCATTTATTGGTAACCTCCAGACTGGCACATCTGCATAAATCAGTGGAAAAATATTTGTAGCTTTCTGTCATACAGAACTATGGGATATGCCATACCAATCTCTATCATCTTAGTTAAAAATAGAATCTCATTTCCAGTACCAGCTTAAGACAGTGACTGTTATTGCAGACTCTTTAGTGTCCATTATTGAAGTTCCCCAAGCTGAGAATAGTGTATCTTTAGTAAGATCAGTACCATTAGATTTTGCCATATCTCTCTTCTGCCATTTTTTAATAAGCACATGTTCAATCATCTATTTCATAAGAAAATAAAATCTTACACATGATTCTTTTCAAATGTGCTCCTCACAATTTTTATTTCTTATGTAAATTAAATGGTCATGTTATTTTTAAAACTCAGTTACATTGCAATAAAGGAATGTTGATTATGTTCAAGTAAGTAAGAACACATGCATCATTTAAAATAATTAGAAAACCTGAAAAAAGAAGTCCATTTTATAACATCCCAATAAAGTAGTTGAGTCATGAGATTCATTAATGATGAATGACTATTTATATCTCAGCATTAGCAATTCAAATATAAAAATATTAAAGTGATACTAAATACAACGTGACATACCACACATTTACATTTTTGCAATATTTCTGTATAGTGTAACACCAAATGAATGAGGACTGAAACTTTATGAACAAAATATTAATAAAACTAAACATACAATAACAAAATTCCTAGATGATTATTATTTAATAGAAAATTTTTCTGTTGAGAAGGATGTTTATTTATGTAAGTCTAATTTCAAAATAAATATTGTAATTGTGTTTCTTTAATTCATATAAGCAGTGAATTTTATAAGTGAAATTCACAAAAGTTGAACCTACAACATAAAACAATATATATAAATAAAATAAAAACATCTTTTTAAAATTAAGTATATCAATAAACTACAATTTCTGATATTTAATGCTAAATTCGTAATTGCTGTAAAATTAAGCTTTTTCTTTTGTACATCATAAATATATAACACTATAGGTACTTTGTAAAATTATTATTTAAAACAGCTTATTTAAGCTTTCTTTGAACTGTCAATAAAAAGTACTTGAGAAAGTTCATTCGCAAGTCAACCCTATCAGTCATCTGATTGTGAGAGAGAATTTAAACTATTTTTAAAGCAAAAGTAAAAATCAAAACCATTTTTAATTATTATGTACTCATGATCTATTAAATTTTTTAAAAATTAAATAATTGAAAAAAATCAAACAAACATTTCAGTTGTTGCTGTAGGAGCGGGTACTTGGCATGGTGATGACACATACAGGAGGTGGTAAGAATGGCTGCTTCAGGTTTAATGAGTCAGAAATATAACTTGCCAAACATTATCATATTTAAATTTTATGATGGTTTATAAAGAGTTATTACAGAAAATACCAACCCTGTATATAAATGAGACTGAAAATAACTTATCATATAAATTATTAGTAGTTAAACTTATTCTGATGCACTTGAATTTTCAAGAAAGAGCATTTTGTTTTAATTCTTTTACCAAAATTAGTTAATTAAAAAATAATGCACAATCTGACTGGAATCATGTTTTCTGATGTTATAAAGTGGCTGATTATATTAACCAATGATCAAAATAAGCAGCAGTGTTAATATTAATTATATAGCATGATCATTAGATTTCTAATAGTATGTGTGGTGTGCTTGGTCAAGAAATAATTTTGATGCTCAATGAATTTTGTATGAAAAAAGCAGTATAATCAGTTTGCTGAATTAATCTGAATTTTTTTTTTTTAACTGCGCATAAATTTGAATGCAAACAGTAGAAAAGGTTAGATATTAGATTGTACATGGTTGCCTTTATATTATTTTTTAAATAGTTGTAGAGGAATATGAGCAGTATTTATTAGGTAAAAAATGTAATTGTAATGATCTTGCAGCATTCATAAATTAAATCATCCATACATGATAAAATTTCAATGGCTGATCAATGCTTGTATTTAACAAACAACAAAATGCATAAATTTAAGAATGAATAAAACTTTTAAGAAAAATGTGAGCACCACAATACAACAGATATCGAAAAATCTTTTAATCTGTGATTAAGATTTTAGGTATGTGTTGTGACATTTGTTATTTTCTTTTTGCTATTTTAATTCAAATAAACTATACATTGCAAAATGTAAAATTTTTTCTTATAATTGACAGTTGATTACCTGAACCAACAAGAAAAAATTTACCAGTTCTAAGAACCGATGTTTATGTCGAAGATGTACGTTTTCTCATCGACACTTTTTCAAGGGACAAGAAAATCAGTTTTGCACCAAATGACAACTGCCATTTATCACTGATTAAAGTGCTCCAGGATTACAACAACAAAAAGTCAGATTTAAGTTTTAAAAACAACACAAACATTTAGAAAGAAGGAAAAACAATATTTATCTTCAATAATTTTAGAAGTGATGAAAGCATTTTCTTATGTTTAGTATATTCTGAGAATGCTGTCACATGAAATGCTTTTGCAGATTTCAGAAGTTTGGGACGTGGATCACTTTGATCATGAATATGTTTAACAGAACTACACAAGTAACATTCCAATACAGCACAAATAAATCCTTACAAAGCTAGGAATAAAATCAAAAACCTTTGTTCCAATAAAAATAAATTCATTTAGAATATTAATACCCACGATAATCTACAACTACCATAAAGCACCACAAAATTGTCAGCCATGGGCAAAGACCCAGACTCAACACTTTTAAAAAATAAACAGCACCTCTGAAATATATGTAGAGGACAATCTTCAAATATTAAGTGTACAATACCCAACATGGTGAAAAAAATGGGAGGGAGGAATTTGGATTTAATTTCAGGGCAGTGAGAGGGGGAAAAAAAGACATTTCAAATTTCCACTATTTAAAGGAATAAAATAAATCAACTAAAAAAATTGCAACATAAACCCCCCAAATTAAAATATACCTATCAATAAGATTTCTCATAGTCTTAAATAAACAATTAAGGTTAACTAAGGCACAAATTCAGTAAAAATTTCTATGGAAAATGAGTTAATTTTGGAATATTCAGTACATATTCAAGACATTCTTAACAAATATTGCTAGATATTATCTTATGTAGAAAATTAAACTTTATTGGTTTATAATCTGAAGATGATGAAATGCATGGAAAATCAAAGGTATTTCCTTTTATCGTCATTGGCGTTTTTCACTCTTAACAACTAAGTTTTTGGTGTCTCTTTGCCCAGAAATCCATACTGCAATGGAATAAACATTTGTCACATAAAAGGCAATCGTAAAACAGTAAGTATACGGGTCACCCTTTACTAGTACATACTTGTCTCCATTTACTAGTAAAGAAAAAGAATCAATATTACTTGAGTCAAATCATTGTAAGCTGCCGTGTCGTGTAAACAGCAACTCTACCCCTTTCTGCAAATGGTGATTAGTATACATCACGTCATACAAAGCACTGTCCTTCATACACACATCAGGAATAAGATCACAAACATCATTACATAATAATCTGAGGTTCAGGCACTGACTCTGCTATAGATTTGTGTGGCAATATTCTGCCACCATTGATGTACAGTTCATCTTTAACAATCACGTCTTCACCAAGGACAGACACGTTCTCCATTCGTACCTGGATGAAAAATCAAAACATACTTCAGAATTACTGGTCTACAAAATGAACATTTTGATGTTTACAAATATTTGTAAACAAAAGAAACCGCTATATATTCAAATCAAGAGATAAAAACAAAGTTCAGCCTAAAACATTGGTAAGATCCAATCTAGAATGATAGTAAGACTCAATATGGAACATCAATAAGATTGTCTAATGTTGTAAGATCTGATCTAGATCACCTATAATATTAGTCTAGAATATTTTAAAGAATCTTTCTAGAAGATCTATAAGGTTAAATCTAGAACAATGATAAGATTTAGTCTAGAATATCCATAAGATTCAGTCTAGAACATCTACAAGATAATGTCTAGAACATTGGTAAGATTTAGTCTAGAACATTGGTGAGATTTAGTCTAGAACATTGGTGAGATTTAGTCTAGAACATTGGTAAGATTTAGTCTAGAACATTGGTGAGATTTATTCTAGAACATTGGTGAGATTTATTCTAGAACAGTGAGATTTATTGTAGAACATTGGTGAGATTTATTCTAGAACAGTGAGATTTATTGTAGAACATTGGTGAGATTTATTCTAGAACAGTGAGATTTATTGTAGAACATTGGTAAGATTTAGTCTAGAACATTGGTGAGATTTATTCTAGAACATTGGTGAGATTCGATTCAAAACATCTATAGGATTCAGTCTAGATTATCTACAGGAATCAGTCAAGAACATTACTAAGATTCAATCTAGAACACTGGTAACATTCAAACTAGAACATATATAGCAGGGGTGCACAAACTGCGGCCCCCAGAAGACTTTTGGACCTTACTACGATTGTAAAGCATATTATTTCATTATTTGTGTTGTTTTTTTCTACTCAGCCACCAATGTGGCGGCCCTCCATGCACTATTAATTGGAAATTTGGCCCTCTGGCCTAAAAAGTTTGTGCACCCCTGATCTACAGGATTCAATCTGGTAAGATCTGGTAAAACACTAGTAAGATAGTCGGAAAATATATATGCATGCAAACAATCCATTCTTAAAGAGAGGAAAACAAGGGAAATTTTTATTAATTATATTGAAAATCTTGTTTATTATGGTTTCACCCATAAAAAATGTAAAATCGAAATGGTGCTCAAAAGATATAAGTAAAATATTTATGGGGAAGTGGTTTAAAATAGTTCCTGTTTTAAAATCAAGATTATTATGTGTACTATATAACTGCAGTTTGCCAGTGCAATAGTGATGATGACATTAAGTATGAAACAATAAATACAATTATACATTATTCACATCAACCTATCATCAAATGAAATAATGCACATTTCCAATTCAATATGAAATATTGAGGTTTTTCCCTTGTAAATCATATTGATATTAATAGAACTTTTTTAATTCATAAAAAATCTATCTGAAAGTAGTCTGAAAAAGAACAACCTACCCAATGACCCACAACACATCTCCATCCAATGATGCACGATTCCAGCCAGGAGTGCGACTTGATGTGTGAACCCCGTAAGACTGTGCAACGTTTTATACACACTCCATCTTCAATCACAGTGTCTGGACCAATGGTCACATTGGGGCCTATTCTGCAGTTATTACCAATTTTTGCACTTGGATCCTGCAAAACACGTTGTGTTGAAAACTGGTTTAGTATTTACATAATAACCTGTACACATAACTTTGCAAACATTAATTTCATTTCTAGATGTGTTATATTTATCAGTGGGCAGTATATAAAATATTTAAACAAACGATGATAATTTTTTTTTTTTAAAGTAAATTAGAAATCATACAAAACCTATATAAGAAGAATGGAAGAAGAAAAAAGTCATCTAAACAAGCAGTCTACATTATCTTCCCTAGAATATAATTCTAAATGACTTACTAAATGACTAAATAATTCTGGCAGTGTATATTAGTATAGATATCCTGATAATGGAATATGGATGTCTATTTCATGCTTTATGAAATATATCTATAACTGGGAAAAAAGGCTAGTTCTAGTAATAAAACTATCTAAAATTTAAAAAATATTAACTACAACCTATTAGCTATAGCATCAGTAATCAGCTAAACTAGAATTTTACACATAAACAAAATATGTGAAAAGGAAGTGAGGTTAGTATGTTACTAATGCTTAATTTCATTCATAATTTATTTACTTATTCTCAATTTTTGCTAAGATGTGCTTAATTGTTCCCATACTTGACCAATGATTTGCTTGACTGTCCCCCCTTCCTCATCAAATTTGCTTAACTGTTCCCATTCACTATCATAATTTGCTTAACTTTTCTCATTCCTCACCATGATTTGCTTAATTCTGCCGATTCCTAACCATAATTATCAGAAACTTTTCATCCACAACAAATGAAAAAAACGTGTATGTACATGATAACTAGCATATGATAGTATAGCTCTCCAAGCCATTAAGGTACAAATGCAACAGACTGCAAAAGAATATCAATACCTAAGCACAAAACTGACACAGAGTGACTACAGGCTGGTATATTAATAATTATGCCTACAGTCAGAATGCATCAGTGAGAAAATAACTATTTTAATAAGTATTACAGCATGGTGGCATACACTTTTCCAAATATAATAATCTTTTCGCCTACATGTTTCCTAACTCATAACAATCTTTCAGCCACACATTTCCAACACAAAAGTCTCTCAGCTCACCAAAGCATGAAGGCATACATATTTCTCAACATAAATGTCTCTCAGCTTACCAAAAACATATTTCTCAACATAAATGTCTCTCAGCTTACCAAAAATATATTTCTCAACATAAATGTCTCTCAGCTTACCAAAAACATATTTCTCAACATAAATGTCTCTCAGCTTACCAAAAACATATTTCTCAACACAAAAGTCTCTTAGCTCACCAAAAACATATTTCTCAACATAAATGCTATCTCTCAGCTCAGGACATCTTATTAAGAAACAAAACTTCTAAATATATATTAATGTGTTTGCATGCCCTACTCCTTCCCAGTATAAGTGAAAGAAACATCTTCAAACTAAGAATAATTTCTTCAAAGTAATCTCATTAAAAGGGGAAAAAACAAACAAAAATCTTACAATGAGCACATTGCCTACAGTGCCTGGTCCATTATAAAGCATTTCTGGCTGTTTCTGTTTTAAGGACGTCAGATATAAGCACATTCCAGTAAGAAAATCTTTTGGCTGGCCGACATCCATCCAGAAACCTGGACATGCAAGATCACGAAGTAAAGAATTAGTGTAAAACATTTACCGATTGTCTTTGTTAAAGTAAAAAAAAAATAATTTTTCTCTCATTATATATATACAAAGAATTTTTAATTGTCTTAATTCCACTTCTCAAGCAAAGTTTCATGAAGAACCTGTGACAGAGAATTGGTGGGCATTATGTAAACAATGTTAGCAAACTGTCCAATGACATCTGTAACTCTCAGCATGCACCATGATTTAATTTAAAATTTTCAGAACGTGCATTTTTTAAGCTGGAAAAAAGTGCTGTCCACAAGGAACTAACCTGATAGTCACAATTTTTGTTTTAGTTATTAGATTTAAATATCAGAAATTATATTAAACTCTAAACCATCCCTGATTCCAGATTAATAAATAACTCCAATACTTAACTGTATGTGTACAAGTATGTATGTAATTTCCTTCAAAAAATCTAAATAGTATAATCAATCGATTTTGTTCTTCTTACCTTGCAAATCCATTGCAAAAAGATTTCTGTCTTCAGCCATTTCAGGGAACACTTCCTTCTCAATGGATGTTGGGCGAAGCTAAAAGAAAACAATGCACATATTTTATTAAAAAAGCACAATAATAAAATTCATACAAATTACAAAAGAATATTGTTGTTTTTATAACCTTATAATGGATGGGAAATATCTGCCAGCTTTTGAAAATCTCAATGCAAGTGATTTTATTTACTGTCGCATTTTTCTCCCACGCCTTTATTAATGTTTTTAGAAAAGGTTTAAAAAAATAAAGGATTTCAAAATATACTCAAACAGTATAGAGAGTATTATGAGTATCATAGTAATAAAAAATTATACTGTGCAAAATTTTTTTTAAATCCAAAGAAAATATGCAATAGAGGATTAAGCATGAAGATGATGCAATAAACACATGAATAACATTTACACTATTACAAGAACATTAATAATAATTATAGTAACAATGGAACTGTGGAATGTTTAAAATAATGATTTAGAAGATTTTTTTTGTTTTTGTTTTTGTTATGATTGCAGTTTTCTTCACAAGTTAAAAAGGTTGCCTTATTAAGCATAACTGTAGCATTCTTTATTAGAGCTAGATCTTCCTGTGTTACAGAAAAGTTCATTCTAAATAAATATGCAAACGTGAAGAAGATTATCACATAAATACTGATAACTTTTACTCATTAATCTTTACTACTGCAACTTTAGGGTAATAGTAGATAATAAATTGTAATAAGCAACAATAAACTGTGCTTTCCAATTTTTAGCTGAGAACTGTTTATTCAAGTCTATTTGCCTTGAGAATTTGCAAGGTTAGCCTGTGCCATGGATTTAATTTGATGATTCACATCAAATGGCCTCATACTCTACAGATCAATATTCTTGCAGCCAGTCTTTTGTTCTATAGTCTTTGTAAATTTACTTCTTTATTTTAATTCCTTTTGTTGGGAAGTAGGATGGGGTGGGTCTTTCTTGAGTGAACCTAATGATTTCTCAAGTGAACAAATAGTTCTAAACAAATGAGAAAAGTGTTACTTGCCTCAAAGTAATGTACTATTTTAGCACAAACATCTCTGGATGGTGACTCTCACAACGTATTTTAGTTCAAAGATTTACAGTCAAAAATTGATGGTTGGATATTTAGGAAAGGATATGCTTCATAGTGCTGAATAACCAATTTGTATTACAAATCTCTTCTTGGAAAAAGAGACTGAGTTAAAAGTTGAGAGACAAAAAAAAAAAGATTTGGTAGAGTTGCCAGGTACATCTGGAGAGAAAAGGTTCTGGCATATTTCTGCATTGTTAAAATAAACTGGCAGAGGTGGACAACTCTACATTAAAATCACTCTTTTATATCAGGGCAATTTAAACATTACCTGCTCGTCATAGCTTAAACAATCTAACCCACTCTCACAACAACTGAACCATGAGAAACACATTCAGATATATTAACAGCAGAAATACAGTTGGCAAGAGATACATTTTTAAAAATGTCTTCTTCATACCTGGATTCTTTTTAAGACACTTGGTGAGAGCATGTACATTCCAGCATTGATTTTGTTGGAAACATACTCCTGTGGTTTTTCAACAAATCGCTGGATCTGACCATTTTCAGGTTGGTAGATGACAACACCATACTTGGAAGGTTCATCAACCTTGGTAACCTGTGCACCCATTTTCAAATTTTAAAATTTAAATATCAACATACTTCAGCAACATGGATTATCAGTGTATCAAAAAGATTTTATTAATAATATTTTCAATAAACAATTGCATTTACTAGATCATTTGATCTTACTGTTTCTATTTTTAAAATTTTGTTAAATTATATATATAAATATACAGGCGCAAAGTTGAAATAATAAATATATAAATATTACAAATATTATAGTAATTATGGAAACACAAAAACAATTACTAATTTGGTTTTGTATATTTAATTTCATTTTTGAATCTTAATATCTTTGTATAGTGGAGTTGCATCTTACCTGAGATTTTAGATTCAAAAATCAGTGGGTGTGGTCAAAATTACTATTGGAATTACAAGAATCACACTCATCACAGCAAGATGCTCATACTTTAAAGGGCATGCAGAAAGTGAGACTGACTGTGGGAAAAGAAGATTCCCGTTTCCTATCTCACACTAACTTTGGGGCATATACTCGTTTTAATTGTTATTTTTCTCTCTCTCTCCTTTTTTGCCAAGCATGTATAGTTGTATTAGTGTATGTTAACTGCATTAGAAAAATCAATAAATCACAACTTACGACAATAGTTCCTTCTTTTCCATGATGTTTATGAAACTTTACCATATCTTTGAAAGGAAAGTCACAGATGACATCACTGTTAAGAACGAAGAAGGGTTCATTGTCTTGAGTCAATAAGTCACGAGCCAGTGCTAATGGACCAGCTGTTCAATATAAGATTTTACTTAATGTTACTTAAGTGTTAAATAATGTATAAGAGAAAGATCATTTTAGATAATTATGCACTTTCATGAAACTCTAACATACGAAAAACAACTTTAAAATCCTACTGATTCATTGTATCTATATTACATAGATCCAAATATAAATATCATTATTAAAGACTGAACTTCATCTCTACATTCTACAAGATGAATTGTAAAATCTAAATGTGCACTTTCATAAAAATATAGCAATCGTTATTACTAAATTCTACATTGTCTCACATCTGAACAAATTATTAAAGAATATAAAGTTATAAAACAGACAAATACTTTTATACAAAAAAAAAAACACAACAGAAAATCTTATTATTTAATGGTCCCAAATTCTTTCGGTGATTTCTGTTTTAATTTATAAAAACAAAAATAGTTTACAATAAATTATAACTATTAATTTCATTTATTTATGTAAACATTATGCCTATTATCAAAGATGTAAATGTGCAGATACTAGAAATTATTTTTAAAAAAATATATTTTCTAAACAAATAGAGTTAGAAGACAAAATAGTCTGAACCAGAAGGTTGAAAAGTAACAAGTGAGCTGGCAGAATGAGTGGAGTAATAAGTTATACTTCAACTGACTTTAATGCAATCTAATGACAGATAATATTATAAAAATGCAGAAAATGCAATTCAAACAGCTGTAAATTTGTACATGTGTATGCATCAATTTCATTGCTACAAATAAATTTAGCAAGATGAAAACAGTTTGCTTTATATATTTTAAACCCACTCAAAAGGGCATCTAGAATATTACTAATATGGTAGTAGTTTCATGCTATTGATACATAAGACTAGTTCATCATACACTTTTAAATTCTAGTCATACATAAGACTAGTTCACCATACACTTTTAAATACTATTGATACATAAGACTAGTTCACTAGACACTTTTAAATTCTAGTCATACATAAGACTAGTTCACCATACACTTTTAAATGCTATTGATACATAAGACTAGTTCACTAGACACTTTTAAATTCTAGTCATACATAAGACTAGTTCACCATACACTTTTAAATGCTATTGATACATAAGACTAGTTCACTAGACACTTTTAAATTCTAGTCATACATAAGACTAGTTCACTAGACACTTTTAAATTCTAGTCATACATAAGACCAATTCACTAGACACTTTTAAATGCTATTCATAAATAAGACTACTTCAACATATACTTTCAATTTCTAGTCGTACATAAGACCACTTCACCATAAACTTTTAAATGCTATTCATACCTAAACTCTACTTCAGCACCCACTTTCAAAAGCTATTCACATCTCAGAGGTCATAAAGAAAATAATTTTAAAAAAAATACATTACAAAGAAATAAAGTTGGTTTTAATAAGTGCTAAAATTTTCCACAATACATAAATCATTTAAGGTACACAAATGAAAATGTTGCTGTTAAATCTTAAAACAAGTTTTATTTTTTGTAATTTATAAACCCTTAAGATGTTGGGCAGTTTCTAAAATTATGGATCTATATGCTTGAAAGAAATGTTACTGTTTACAAAGATTTTTTGTTTTACAAATCTTAATGTTTTGAAAACAAAGAGTGATATCATTATTTGTTATTCTTCTACATTTTTCTCTTGTAATAAATTTGGAAAACGTTAATTCTTTAAAAGTTAAAAAAAGATTTAAAATGATTAAAATATACCCAATTTATTTGTTAATCTTAATCAGGCTTTCATCCTAAAACGACAAGTTCTTGGATTTCAGGAAAATGCTTCCAATCAATTTCATGTTCATGGCACACAGGAAAAATGTTCAAAACAGCTGGGTATACCTGAACACTATTAATCATAATCCTGGCCCCTTTTAAAATATGATCAAAACAGCTGTGTACACCTGAACACTATTAATCATAATTCTGGCCCCTTTTAAAATATGATCAAAACAACTGTGTACACCTGAACACTATTAATCATAATCCTGGCCCCTTTTAAAATACGATCAGCCTTCCATTGTTAAAATAAAATGCTAAGTGTAATCTTTATCTTAAAAAAACAAACATTTAAATTGAAGCTGTATCATTTACCTGTTCCCAGAGGCTCTTCTTCTAAAGAAATTGTTATCTTTATATTAAGCTGAAATAAAAAAAATAAAAATTGAATAGATATTGCAAGAGGAACAGAGATTTTAAAACTGAAATTAGAAAAATAACTGATCTAGCTATAACTATTGTGTGTGTGTGTGTGAGTGAGTGAATGAATGTATAAATAAAATATGCATATCAGGTCAAATATAGAAGTGCTATTAAATGTAACTCATGTATATGGTCAAGAGTATAGGTGGTTTAATAATTGCTGTATAAGAAGTAACCAGATGTTTATGAATCATGCAATTAAGACCCATATACTAAACAACTTATGGTATTAATTAGTAATGGAAGTGGTCTGATACTCTTATCAATGTTGTATGAACTGTAGCCAGGTCTTTATGAATCATGTAATGAATCCTGTATACTGAATGCTTATTAGTCAGGAGAGGAAGTGACCTAACACTCTTATTAATGCCATGTGTACAGTAACCAGGATTTTATTAATCCTGTAATGGAGCTTGTAATGTGACCATACATTTATGAATCCTGAAATGTAGAATGTATATTCAGCAATCAGTGTATAAAAAATGGTGTTAATCAGCATCAACCTATTTATTAAATAATAGTCTACTCACATAATACATCTCTATGTAAAATGCAAGTATAACATATCAATAGCAAAATGCATGAAATATTTTTAAGTCCATTCTCTCTCAGTCAGTTAACTCACCATTAAGCTAACAGCCGCCTTTCATGACTGGACTTCTTCCACACCAAATTCAAAGTGATTACAATTACAAAAATACAATTCTTTTCAACAGGTAAACTTTGATCTCAGCCCATTGGCTGGTCTCATTCTTGTAAATCTTAACCATTGGATAATAAAAACTACTCATCCACCTAAAACTGGTTTAAATTACAGCAGCAAGTTTAGCACATTCTCCACCTGAGCTGTTTACTCCAATTCTTGGCACTTCCAAAAATATCATCATAAGCAGTGCCCAAGATCAGAACACTTTGACATTGATTTAACAATATATAAAACAATTAAGTTTAGAAATAGAGAAAGGCAAATGTACTCTGCCACACAATGTGTGGTGTTTTCTTGCTTAGAAATGGAAACAACTGTATCCTTTTATTAGTTTTAACAATTTTAATCTCACCAGAAATAAGTAGTATCTGTTCATCAAATACCTTAATAAAACCTTTCAATTGTAACAATTTATTTTCTTCAATGCTTTTAAATTAAAACATCTTAAAGAAATGGAATCACAAGATTATAAAGATTAAAGCATGTCTATAAGATTTATGTATAATAAAGATTAAAACACAACTTAAATAGGGAGATTTAAATACTACAGAAAATTACAACATATCTTAAAGGGGGTATGCTTGATTATAATTTAAAGATTAAAGCATGTACCTCTTCTTCAACATGCTTGAGTTCTTTTTCCATCTGCTCTGCACGATAACTCACTGCCAAAATAATGTGTCTGACACCTGCCTGAGGAAATAAATCTCAATCAGTAAAAACAATAGTTGTAAATGAATATAATTTAACAGTATATCATTATCATCATAAAGAACTTTTTTTGAATGAGTGTTACTTTTAAAAATTGTTGAAGGAAAAGTCAACAGATGAACAAATGACTATGGCACCATCCTTACTATGTAAGAGAGTTTGTGTGTTTGCATGTGTATAAGTATTTAAATCATTTGTATGTGTACGTATGTGTGTGTTAAATAACCAACGCCATACACCTTTTTACGACCTTGTCCAGGTAATGTGTGTATGTGTGTTCCTTTACTATATGTTATTTGCCCTTTCTAGATCGAGATCTGAGGTTACTTAATGTTCAATCTGGTGACTTGAAACCCTAGTGCAATGTTTAGTCTTACTACAATAAAATCATATTCTGCCATTTATCAGGCACAACAAAAATGTTTCACTCTATTTTGCAGTCCCCAAACCCAGCTACAACACCCCAAAGAGCTAGACCTCTGCCCTCCCCTTCTATATACCTTGATCACAACACTGCTGTCTGGGTACATATAATTGATATAATAGGAACTGTACTCAAATCTCCATTATAAATGCTGATAACTATAACAATATTTATTTAAAATTAATTGCAATTAACTAACAAACTCTTACAGAAATAAATATGTGTAGTAGCTAACTGTCTAAAGTTCTTACCTCAACAAGAGCTTCCAGCTGATGCAATAGCATAGGCTTATTTCCAAATTCTACCAGTGGCTTTGGTATGCTTAGAGTCAAGGGCCGCAACCGTGTTCCATAACCTCCAACAAGAATCAGGGCTTTCATGATGAAGGCTTTGTGTTAAACTAAAACAAAATCATAACAAAAGGCACTCTGGTACAGGTAAGTATCTACTGTTACTATGGTGTGGGGGAAGAGAGAGAGAGAAATACAATAAGGAAAATTGCTCTAGGACATAACACATATGCACACTAGATATTCAGACATAAATTAGATGCATTTATCTTTTTTTAAAAAATATATAAACAAAGAAAAGTACCAAAATATTACCGTATGACAATTTGTAAAAATTAATGCAATTATTTCTATATATTTCTACTCTTCAAATTAAAAGAATTAACAAAATAATGAAATTTATGAAGTCTGTTTTGTTTTTATAAACAATTTAAGAACTTTTATTGTACAGTTTACAGTTGATTTACAAGCTTCTACGTTAATAATAATATACAGAATTGTTGACAAGCTGACATACAAACAGTGTGAACAGAGGTGCGCGTTGTGTGTGTACAGTATATATATAAAAATGTGAATTAGAATTGACGAAATTATATGATGTCGCTTAGCTTTAGCTTTAGTGATATATATAAATTTCATATCTAAATTTCTCGTTGTAAGAACAAGAGACGCTCGTTGGTTAGTGTTATAAATAATGAAAAGCACGCATTAGCAAACGGGGTCATATACATGTATTTTCACCACTAACTTCGTGATGATGTAACTACAGAATAACTTAAGGTGTGGTGACTGGTATAGGCCTATAGATTGCATGTTTAAAATACATAGATAATATACCATTTAATTATAATAACATTCGTTCTTTTTAAAAATTTTATCTTTGATCAATATTACTACGATTGTGAACCACAGCACATATATCTGATCTTTCTACTTACAATAGGAATCTAAAGAAAATACAAGTTGCGGATGTGTGAGGTATGCTAACACAAATTCGTCGGCGGCGACGCGTCAACAGATCGAAAATGAGGTAAGGGTTTGGCTCGCCAAGACACTTTTCTTATTTTTTTAGCCTAGACTCAAATGAATGCACTGAGATGTGTGGATGATGTCCCCTTCCATTGTCAGCCTTCGACCGTAACGAGTGTTATAACAGATAAAGATATTATTAGGTTTACAAAGTCTTGATGAACACTTTCTTAATATTCTTTGAATTTGAGAGATTTTCTTTTACTGAAGACAAATTTATTTAATTTATTTGCAACCCTGATAAATGCCCAGGCAGTGACTTTTTTACAAGTCACTCTAAAACCGTCCGGCGAACATCTACTTCATCTCAGTGCTTGGTGCAAGATATTCAGTTGAACTCGTGAGAGAAGGAGAAAGATTTACAGTATAAATAATTTCTCAGTCATTTTCCTAACCATTACCAATGATTATTGGTTTAACACCCATATTACGTTTAGTCAGTCTGAAATCCCATGAAGTTCAGCCAGTCTGATATCTCATGACGTTTAGCCAATCTGACATCAAATGACGTTTAGTCAGTCTGATATTCCATGACGTTTAGTTAGTCTGACATCTCTTTACATTTAGCCAATCTGATATCCCATGACGTTTAGTTAGTCTGACATCTCATTACGTTCTGATATCTCTTGACGTTTAGCCAATCTGATATCCCATGACGTTTAGTCAGTCTGATATCTCATTGTTGAGCTAATCTGACATCCCATGACGTTTAGTCAGTCTGATATCCCGTGACGTTTAGGCATTCTGACATTCCGTGACGTTTAACCAGTTTGACAACCTGTGACTTTTAGTAAGTCTGGCATCCAGTGACATTTAGTCAGTCTGGCATCCCGTGACGTTTAGCAAGTCTGACATCCCATAACGTTTAGTCGGTCACTTCGAAATCTGACAGCTCTCTCTCCCATGCGTCAGGTGTCAGTGTTTGGACACTGATGACAGTTTTTATTTGATAAATATTCACTGTCAAACCACATTGATTCAATTTTTCATCAGTTCAGTTGTAAATGGTCAAACATGTTTTGTACAGTCAAACTTCTCTTTATTTCAGTAAATTAGTGACAGAATCTCAACTTTGGTAATAACCAGTGGCGTAGCGATTATGGATTGTGCAGGTTGTGCGATGCACAAGGGGCCAGGCGGTCGGGGGGTTGGGGGGTGAGGCTGGCAGCGAGCGGAATCTACCTTTTTACTTTTAGAATCAAATTGAAGGAGCCACCACCGAAACTCTGCACAAAGGCAACAACAAAAAATCTTGCTACGCCACTGGTTGGCCCAATAACTATGAATTGCTGCCCAGATTATATCTTTAGCTATAATTTTTCGGCTGCTATAAAAAGAGTTACATCCCTTTTGTTATGAAATGACAAAATATATTATAATGAAACAATTTCACACATACAAACACACACACACACACACACACACACGCACACAATCACCACCCCACTAACACAAATGCGTTTCTATCGAGTGGTTAACCCTCTCTGCAATTAAATTACAATCGCTGATTCACGTGACTGCTGATCATGTGTCTCCTTTATCGTAAATATATATAAATCAATAATATTTATTTTTAGATATCTCGTAAATCCTGCCCAACCAGGAACTAGCTGGTGTGCAGTGCATAAACTGATGCCTTGACGCACGCAGTTTGCACGTCATGAGTTACGCCTCACAACCGTGCAGTATAAAACCCGTCAACAGGCCAGAGGAATTCGGAGTCGAGTTCGGACAAGTGAGCAATTTGTAGAGCGTCGCTGCGACACCCCACCCTTGCCTTCCCTCACCGCCATGGCGCCCTCGGGCTCCCATTTAGTGGCCGTGACGTGGAAGTGGGTGTTGTCCCACGTTCCAAATAATTTCTGATTCTGTCAAATGCTTACTTCGCTGCCTCTCGGAGCTTTCATGCCCTGGGATCTGAACCTCTAGTAGTTTGAGGCGGCGGTTCGTCTACGCACGCGAAAACATGGAGAGATTTTCCGTGCTTCTGGCAGCCGTCACCCAACCCTCATTCTACTCCCGGTTTCCGGGTGGAATTCGTACCCACAGCAACCCTGCCATCACCTGTTTACAGGTGCTTTGGGGTGGGTGCGGTCTGCCTGGGGACCACAGGCTTTTAGTGCACGGTTCGAGGGAGAGCCACAAACGGTATCTTGTGGTTTGAAGATCCCCGGCCGTGACCTAGATCCTGCGGGTCCCCTGGCTTTGCATCTGATCGCCGTCGTCGCTGTTGTAGGAGTTGTCCTCTCTGAAGGTGGGTGTTGGACAGGTCCAACTGTAAACCTTTTCGGTTTGCTGTATTTCTTTTCTTGGTGTAGATTGTTGTTGCTGTTGTGTATAATTGATTTGTGTTTTCGATGTTTTATATAGTAGTTTAGACTTGACATATATATTTTTTTGTCTTGCAAAATCTAACTTCATTTGTTTGGTCGATTTGTTTCCTCGTTTGCTTCGAAATTTGTTTCCCTCACATTTCTCAGCAAATTGGTTTGTTGTTTTTTTTTTTGTTTTGTTTTGTGTTGTCGAAATATCATTTGTTTTCACAGATGTTTTATTTTTCCCAGTCGATGGTTCATTGAGTTTCATTTTTACCTTACATTCTCAGTGTGTGTGTATTTTAGATCAGACCATCAACAGTGATGAGTAAGTTCCAAGTGAATTGATAATACAATGGTTTGGTGTTTTCTGGTGCTTGACAAAAAGTCTTGATACGCGGAGGTGTTTTACACGAGTTCTAACTTATCTGTACTATAGGTCGTTGATCTGATTAGTTGAATTATGTTTGTTGTTTTGTTTTCTTTAGATCAGTAATGTTACACATTCGTTCTCAGACAGTACATGGAAGAGTGGATAAGTTATTTTAAGTTTTGTAATCTAAAAGAAAAGGAATTTAATGCTTGTGTATTCAGGCTCTGCTGCAGATGTATTATGTCAACCTGCCTCATTTCTCAGAAAATGTTGTTAGTGTCTTTCATTTTGTAGGATGCGTCAGGTATATATTTGTGTCGTCTTGGTCACGGTAGGCTTCCTCGAGGTCAGTTTCTAAATCAGGGATATAACGGGGCATGGATGCTACGTATACTTAACTGACAAGAGGCAGTGAAAGTAAGCAAATGAGAGGAGAAAAGACATTACTTGGACGCTGGGACAACGCTCTTTTCACGTCACACGGCTGGTCCTGTAAACTACTGTATCACGTCACGGCTGGTCCTGTAAAATACTGTATTACGTCACGGCTGGTCCTGTAAAGTATTGTACTATCACATTCACACATATATTTTATTTTACTTGCGCATGCGCGCGCGAGAAATCTACCATTCGGCGTCGAAAAGGAGGGACTGCATTAGTGTTTCGAACAAAGCTTCCTGTGTCTAAGTCTAGGTGATGGTGAGTCATATTTGGAGCGCAAGCACACACACACATACTCACTAAATACACATTACACTTACACATACAAACACACATACACTCAAACACATACATGCACACTAGCACACACAAACATGCATACACGCACTCAGACACACATTCACACACGTACTCGCACACCCACAATATATACACACCTGCACGCCCACACACACTCAAGGTCACAAAAATCAAGAAAACAAACATTGGTAGGTTGCCTTTAAAAAAAATAATAATCAAACTTAGCAATAATGGAGATACTAGATGGTAAGAATAGAATGACAATATTCTGAATGATATGGTGCATCACTGATTTTTAACAATCATTCACAATTGTTTTTAATTTACTATTTTTTAAAAGTGATGTTCGATGTTGATAAGGAATTTGCAAACTCCTAATTTGCAGCCTTTAAAAATCTAATTCAGATTATTAAAATTTTCACTAGACCTGAAGGCAAAATGTGTTCAGCCATGCAGGATGAATATTAAGAAATCACGAGTCTTGGTCTGTTGAGTCTGGCTAGATCAACCAGAAAGAAAGTCTGCAGGCAGAATATGCTTACTCATACATGTCATGGTGCTTTAGTAAGTCTTATTCTGGCCACAGAGCCATATTAATGTTAATGGATTAATTGTCCCAAGACACTTTACCTAAACCAATTAATACTCGAACACGTTTTCCCACATCTATCTTAGAAAAATGGAAAAGAAAAATTAGTGTCACACGAAAAAAAAAGTTACATTTAATCAGTCAGAAAAATTAATTCATAAAGAAATAATTGTTTCATTTGTGGTTTCATATTGTCACACAATAAAAATGCAACACAGCAAAGTTGCTTACAACTGACCGTGTATGTGTGTGTGCGTGCGTTCGTCTATTTATAAACAACATTATTCATTCAAACACGTGACACTCACTAGCAAAATCTAAAATATGAAGAAAACTACAATTCATTTAACTCAACAGTAATACCTCCACACACATAAAAACCAGTAATAAAAAGAAAACTGCAAATTCGTTAAACTCAACATGAATTCCTCCATACACTCACATGCACATAAATACACACAGACACAGACACACACACACACACACACACACACACTAACAAAACCAGTAATTAAAAAATCGCATGCATTAAACTTAGCAGAACCCCTTCCCTACACATCTTAATGAAATGTTCAAACAATTGAATGCAGACTAGTAGCAAAGAACAAAGAAATAATTTATTATTAAATTTTCTTTCTTTAATCCTCCGGAATGGGGGGGGGGGATTATCAGAATCAAAAGAAACTGTGATTACATCACTGTGTGCTTCGGCTTCACCAGTGAGTGAAACTACATGCATATCAGCATCATCGCTATCACTCTCGTCAAAATAGGCGTCTTCGCTATGTCCAGATGATCCAAACTAATCAAAAATCAGGTTGCCTACACTATCAGTGTCATTCCCTTCTAAAATGTTGCCTGTTCAAGCTGAGTGATTAAGGGCATCAAGTGTTTTCATTTTACGATCACTTCTTGCAGCTGCCATCTTTGAAATGCTTCGCTTGTCATTGGCTTGGGCAGATCACATGAAATACCTGACAATAACAAGATGTGGGTATTTCCTTCCTAGTGATACGATTGTTTACAGGCACGCTATTATTTCCAGAGCTCTCATTGAGTTTCCATTTTAAATTTAGCTCCCCTTGGAAACCCCTGTCTAACAAAGGAATGACATTTCCCGTGATATATAATAAGATGGATCCACTTGCAGAGTTGAGGGGTGATGCATTGGGCAAAGTTGGTGTTTTTGTAATAATTGCAACAATTGTTTTGAACACACAAATAGGTGCATTAAATTAATTTTAAATCTATTTTCAATGAAACATTAAGACTTGTTCTTTTAAGGAAATGTTGAATAATGTTTCCTGATGCTATTTCAGTCATAATGTCATTTTGACCGGGATTGAAAACCTTGGAAAAAAGGATTATCAGAGCTTCACCTTCAACTCTTGCCACTCCTACGTCCTTGTCAGGGCAGAAAGAGGAAAATCAAAAAGAATATGATGAAGAAGAGAAAAATCAAGAAGAATATGATGTTGAAGAAGAAAATCAAGAATATGATGAAGAGATCAAGAAGAATATGATGAAGAAGAGGAAAATCAAGAATATGATGAAGAAGAGGAAAATCAAAAATATTATGAAGAAGAGAAAAATCAAGAATATGATGAAGAAGAGGAAAATCAAAAATATTATGAAGAAGAGAAAAATCAAGAATATGATGAAGAAGAGGAAAATCAAGAAGAATAGGGAAGAAGACGAAAATCAAGAATATGATGAAGAGAAAAATCAAGAAGAGGAAAATCAAGAAGAATATGATGAAGAAGAGGAAATCAAGAGGAAGAAGATAAAGCTGATCAATGGGAGAGAACGAAAGAATATGAATTTAAAAAATGTATTTGAAGATGTGTTGGAAGTGATTGAAATGATAACACCTGTTGAATTTTTAATAAACTTAGGCAACGAAAAGCTGGACCAGATATTCAATTAACTAGTATGGACACTCTTCAAAGTTATGAGATGTGAAGATACAATGAGCAGCAGATCTAGTTATTGATGCAAGCATGGCCCCCAAACCTCTCCTTTCTTGACTCAACAAACCAGAGTCAGCAAGTAAAGAAACTTGGACTTCATCTACCCAAACCAGTGAGAAAGAAATACACACTAACATCTGGAAAATTCCACCCAAAAAGTAAACTCCACCCAGATTCTTAAACAGCAAAGTAAAGAGGCCTTCTCACAGACAAATAAAGTTGAGACACAAGAAAATAAAATCCAAATTACAACCACGATGAAAAAGGAAGAAGGAAAAAACAAAGAACAGAAAATAGCCGACACCCAGACGAAAAAAAAAAAACGAGACTAAGGAAAAATTAATACAGACTTAACCAAACAGCATAAATGGTGACCCTGTGACTTAAATCGAGTCCCCTTCTCTCTCACCTTTGCCTGAGCCACCTTCAGACGAAAAATCATCAGACACGAGAACAAAACAAAAGGAAAAGAAGAGAAAAATACCTTTTCCACAAAACATGCGAGACAAGAGTCAACAACACCAGAGAAACAAAGAAAACACAAAGGAAAAACCTACCACCACCAACAACAGCACAGAGTGCAGCAGTATACTCAGTGGGGATTTTTTAACCGTCCCATTGATGACATGATCCAGCTACTGCTTGACCATCTATACTGGCCGCCAGCTTTCGTCTACGCTTATCCCAACGGACACGGGGTCAGCGACGACGACATCATCAGTAAAGAGGACAGTGAGTTGAACTTTCGGGGCATATGTACGCACTAGTTACAAACTTGGTGTGCTACTAGCCTGGGCTCTGTAAGATACTCACCCTCTCCACTCCAACATCAAGGACTACCACAACAGCAACACGACATTAGCCCACAGACTAACAGGCTAATAAATGCCTATACCGGTCAGCTTGAGCGCTACAGACAACAGGCCACCATTCATCATCACTTCTTTACAACTTTCCTGCCTACCATCATCCACACTGTCTTTCATCTTCAACTCTACCAGCAGCGGCATACTTCATACCAAGCAACGAAATCAACCCAGGTCGGAAGCCTGCTATCACCCCACACACACACACACACACACACACAATTCAGTTCAGCTCTGCAGTTTTTAGTCACAACCAGAGTTATCTAACGATCCATATCACACGATATATAAATCTATGCCGAAGGACAGTTCTACTAACTTTTGAATCAATTAGAGCGAACATCTCGAGCTGGGTTTTAGTTCGATAAAATAATCAGTGAATGGACCTTGCACAAGGCAGTGGTTTACGCGATCTAATAGACTGTATAACATTCACAAATACGCACGCACAAGAAATAAAAAAAAGAATGAATAAAGTCCTTGACATTTGCATTGCAGCATCCTCACTTTGTAGATTACGTCCCCTTAAAGTTCCCAGGAAATCAATTTATAAAAGATATCTAAAATATTTTAAGTTTCTGAAAGTCACTTACACAATAAAATATAATTTAGGTGATTTTATTTTAGAGACTTGAAAATATTAAAGTTATTTAAGATTTCAAGATTAAATATTTGTAAACTGAAAAATGTATATAGCTGAAATTAATTTATGAAAATGTACTTTTTAAAGTACAATGTCCGCAAGTAATTCTGTAAATTGTTCATACTGGAGAAAAGCTATATAATTGTAATCTTTGACTGGAATACTCAACATTTGAGAATTCTGGAAATAAATCACGCTAAATGTGTCATTTACCTCTCTCTCAAACATTTTTGGGTGTAGGACAAAAGAAAGAAGACAAGAATAAATAAAGAGAGAAAAAATTATGAAAGAAAATAATAAAGAATACTTTACATTCTTCAAAAGGGAAAAATAATAAAACAAATCTCAAGAGCGGCAAGAGAGCGCTTAACCGACAAGGTTACCAAGGTTACATATTTTTGCCAATAAACTGAGTAATTATTTTGCACATAAAAACACACACGCTCAAACAACATGAAAACTATTTGAAACATGTCAGTGTTAAGCATGGCACAAGTTACACGACAAACCAACAAGGAAATGACGATGCTATTATTAGTAACGGGCTGATGTCGAATTACTGAACAAGCAGCCATTGCCGACAAATTTCCGATTTCCGCGTAAGAAATGTGCACTGAACGCCAGTTATTTGTATTAAACGGAGGATTCGAAGATACGATATTAGTGATTAAAAGAAGAAATACAGTTTAACACGAACTTATGTACACTCATACATGTATACGCACACACAAATGTTGATTCGGAGAATTCATGTGAAACTTTGTACTGTAGATATTCAAATCCCCTTTTGAAAGGCCCTGTGTACATAAAATACAGCTATGCAAAATGGATTTTTTTTCCCAAAAAGGTCTTGCGTTGCTGTCAGCTGCACCACTGCACAAATTTATTATAACAGGACTGATAATGTATTACAATATGATTGAAAATCTATTATACAGGATTGATAATTTATTAATTCGGATTTAGCCTGCCTTTGGGACTTTCGCTGATTACGCGAAAGAAAAAGTGGGCTTTTATAAAGTCACGACGCGGAATCTCACTGAGGTGGTCTTATATTATTTCCCTCAAAGAGAAGTACACGTACTTATATTAACATCCCTCAGAACAAGTCCTACTTATACTGACATCCGTCAGTACCCGTCCTACTTAATAATGACATCCCTCAGTACATGTCCTACGTAATAATGACATTCCTCATTGTGACGATCTGTGACAAATTCTGTGTCATAGCCTCGTGACCCAATTGCTTGTTTTCAAAATTAAAATTTTGAACGGACCTTTGTTGAAATTCACCCGTGATACATCAGTATCGCTAGCAAGGTCAGATTGTTGCATAACTTTAGGCCAGTGTCCAGCACCTTCGAGATCAAACATACCACGTGAGCGGTCACGTGATGCGTTCAATGCAGTTTCCTAAAATACGATCATACGCGCCAAAATCCCTCACTCACTTCCAGACCGGCAGACACACCAGGCAGCTTTAACATTAGCTCCGTCCCGCCGCCATACCAGAGTCGTAAGAGAGTCGAAGATGAACCCGCGCTAGAGCAGTAAAATCTACTTTTAAGAGGTAACAATAACACGTCTACTTCTTACAGTATCTATTGCATTTATTGATTGTATTTTGTAATTGAATTGACGTATGTATTTTGTGCAGCTTAGCGCTATTTTAGCCAAAGCACGTGTTTCGATGTAAAGGGACAAATCTAAAAGTTATTGTATATAAATTATTGTAACTTTTTCTTATCTTTAATTTATATAAATCATAAATTCCCTAGTGCCGCCAGTATGTCTGTGCACATGGTGAATTCTTCTTTGTAATTCAACTTGTTCTTGCATATAATTTTTCGTGTAAAATTGTAAAGCATTCATGCTTCATTTTGAATTAATCCTTTGTGTGAATTCCAATTTTAATGTTGTAAATATTTGGGAATTCATACGTTCGTGTAACGTTATATGTAACACACACGTGAACCACAATGTACATTTAAATATAACCATATTTGAATTGTAAACGACACGATAGTCAAAGATTCTAAATTCAGAACCTTAAACAAAGAAACATGTGCTTGGGTTTTGCGAATATAGACGCAAATAGTTACAGAGCCCAAATCCTTTGTTTCAGCCGGGTTCTTCTTATGTTATTCCTCTCTACCTTCGTACTTCTTGAGTCGTACACCGACTCGGGTGTCTTCATGACCCATACGTGAACTATGTAGAAGTACCTCGTGTTAACCACGTGTTAACGAGACGTCGCAAGTACATTAGCGATGCAGTAATTGAGTGGACGATTGACTGTTATGCTATGCAGTACTGACGATGAGCCAAAGTGATGTGGACCAGTTCTAACCAGTTGAACCCCACGTGCGACCAAAAGTGTAGTTAAGTATATCTACTAGGGTCCAGAATCAAGTGACTATTTGGCAACAGAAAAGCAAATTCTCGTTAGAACTTTTAACCAGGACGGTAAATGAGAGAACAACGCTGTGTAGAATTAAGACGTCGTGTCGTAATTAATCGTTGCTGTTAATTGTTAAACTTATTAAATCTTATTTCATTTTGTTAAGAACCTCTTTTTGTAGTAAATTGTATGCATATAGACCAAATGGGATTGGATGGGGGCTGTCTGAGCTAAACGAATGACGTAATGAATGCATATGAATCTAAGAGAGTTTTTAACGATTTCCAATCTAGCTAATGTACGCAAATTATCAGTTTCGTAAATCTGTGATCTAGACTACAAGATGCATTTTTAATTTAGTCGAATGATGATTTGAGCAACCAGTCTGTTTAGGTTAAACGAGAGAGAATTAATTTAAATAGTAAATTAAAGTTCTATAATCTCCTAAGCAGGGTCTTTAAATAAATACTGGAAACGTAACAAGTGGTGCCTCGTCATGGGATTGATATGTATTAAATTGTAACATTTTTTATACATAGGGCGTATCATATCTTTAGGAAACGAACATCGGAGAATTGCCAATATTCTATTGATTCAGGATTGTTGAAATATTTATCTTGCTTTTGTTGTGACATGTGCATGTATTCTTTTGCAGAGTAGCGTGCATGTTTAGTTAATGTTGATATATTTAAGCGTAGTTAAATATGTCATATTAGCTATTGAATGATTTATTTAGTATTGTGTTACTGGATACTTCATTGTAAGAGGTCGACGTGTTATACCGCCAGCTAGGAGAGTTATCGGTAGTAACAGACTTCGGACTATTATATTTAGGGTGCTAAGTATAATGTGTAATGTTGTATGGTTGGAGCCGTGACATTACGAAAGCCTTGGAGACAACAGATTTGTAACCAAGCAGGTGAACGTGTAACCAACGCGTAATTTATTTCGGAAGGTGTTCTGAATAAATTCAATAATTTTTGTAAGGTCGTAGCCTAAAAGTTATTGTGGGATAAAAGCGGAGTTTTATCGCCTACGGTTAGATACACAATCACGAGAGATATTTATTGTAGCCAGGCGCGCTAAATAAATAAGATGGATCTCGAACAGTTTGTTGAACATCTGAGAGAGAAACATGAACGAGAGATGGAACGGATAGAGATAGAAGATGATCACCTTACGACTTTAATAGATCTAAGGGTCGATGAACGGATGGGGAGCTTACAGCTCATGGAGATTCTAAAACGCGAACAGAAGATAGGCATATCACTAGAATATAGAGGTGAACAGCTACGTATTTTCGTCTTGCTAGCACTCAATGAAAAGGAAATAGAACACAGGGAAGAAATTAGATCTTCAATAAGCTCACGAGCAAAACAGTTGTGTGATAAAGATTTCCGATTCAAAGGGGAAGGGGAGGCCGAAATACGAGACTTAACGTTCGAAATTAGAAAGTTGAAGAAAGAGAGGCTAGTGCTTATGGAAAGGAAAGAAAGTCTAGAATTAGAATGGTTGTGGACAGAAATCAAAACAGAGTCTAAAATTGCTGGGGAAGGTACTGTTGACAAATTACGACAGGAAGGTCAGGCCGTGAACTTTGACTTGCCGAGGTCAAACACCGCGAGCGTGGAGACTGACACACAGAAATTAGTCGCGCTACCAAGCACAGCAGACGAATTAGACAGTTTGATTGAAAACAAAAACAAATGTTTTGACGAAACCATTACAGTTCAACTTGCTAACCAGTTTACAGAAACAGTTAGCGCACAAAATCTTGATCTTGAAACAGAGACAAGAAAAGACACTGTTGTTAAGGACTTAATAACACGTGTAGAATTTGGACAAACACATACACCGCCGTGTACGTGTGACACCTTGGTTGACGGACTGAATGCGCATGATAAGATAGAGACAGATTCTATCGGTTGTGTACCGTTAAGGTGTGATGAAACTTCTAGCAACACAGTGACTGATTTTTCTGACAGGACAAATATGCATGAGAAGATAGAAACGGGTTCTATCAGTTGTGTATTGTTGAAGGGCAGTGACATATCGACTGAGTTTACTGACCTAACTGTTAGTTTAAGAGAGGGTCATGAGAATGTGCTCGCTAGGAAGACTGAGACTGACGTCGGTAGATCTCGATCTCCGATGATTGACGTGAGTCATGACGTAATTTTGGAACACAAGATTATTGCGTTATGCGAGGTTTCGAGTGCTAACACATTGATAGCCAGGGAAACAGAAGTATTTGATCCAGATGACAGCATAGGTAGCATTACAGACGGAGACAATGTGCCTATGATAAATTCATTTACTTCAGATGACATGACAGTTGTCAGAGCTGAGACAGAATTCTTTTCCAAACGTGACATGGAAGAAGATACGGTCGAAAACTGTACAGGGACGAAATCTAGTATTTCTAACATAGAGATATTAGGGACGGTCAACGATAATGCATGTGTACTGACGTGTATGCACGCTGTTGTCGGAGACATGGCAGAACTGTCTGCAGATAAATCACTTAACGGAATTAGTGACGTAGACAGAAGCCACGGTACATGGACTACCTTTATTGACTCACCTGTTGAGATAAAGGAATGTCATGAGTACGTACCAAAAACTGAGACAAGTGGAAGTAAGGAGGAGGGGGTTTCATTAACTGATATGTTCCTTGATTCACTGGCAATAAGTACGGAGTGTAATCCCAAATTGATCAAAGACACAGTACAAATGAGTGACAGAACTAGATCGATAGATAATGAAAACCGGAGTGACGGACTGATAACCAGAGTAGGTGGGGCATCAGGACTGTTACTGACATCAGATGCAGAGAATTATGATAGAGGAAACAGAGGGAGTGTAGCCTACAACACACAGAGAATAGACATGGTGATGTTATTCAGTGTAATAGAGACAGGTAACATTCACTGCCAGTTGGTGACTGAAACTGACAGAATTTCCATCATAGATTCTGACGACCTGATGAGGAGACACATTGAGTTAACTAAGTCAGTGGAGACAGACTATGTTAGTTCAATAAACGGTATGGTCCAGGGGAGACAATCGATAACTCTTGGAGAGTTTAAAACAGAACCCTTGTTCATACAACCACAGGAGTCTGACTTGCTAGCGAGTGAGTCTGACCACACAGTGACTAGGAAATACTCGAGTGGAGAGTTGGACAATTCTAGAGTCACAAAAGAGACACAGACTTATGTTGTCAGGGAGAGAGACAAATTGACAGACATAACAGTCGAACACCTAGTTGTGAATGGGTTAAAACAGAAAACAACTAGTGGGATGAGGTATTTCACTTCAGTCTATGATAAGATCAGGAGAACGGAACCTCCAGATTTAGGGGAGAAGCTAATGTTGCAATTCAGGTACTTCAGAGAGACTGGTAACCACGACAGAGCACATTTGCAAACCTATGACGTTAGACTTGATGCGAAATGGACCCATAGTAGATCTGACGCCATTCCGACGAAAGACGTTGAGTGCATGCGAACTAGAGACGTTCAATGTGTACACAATGACGTAACTACAGATGCACGAAACACCAAGAGAGCAAATTTCCATTTGCGTGAGTTCAGTGACAAGGCTAAAGGCGATAGGTTAGAAATTCTGACTTCGCAAAGTCAAGGCCACAGTGACACTGACATGATACGAAACGTATCGAGAAGTTTGAAACTGTTAGACAGGGTAGAGACCAGTCATGCAGAAACTGACACTACCAAAAACATTTTAAACTTGACAAGTACTTTGGGGAGTTTTGAAAGAGATAAAACACTTCAAGGACGTACTTACCGGACGAGAAATGAAAAGTCTAAACTTGACATGCAATATATTGCACCTCACAGTGACATTCTGACGAACAGAGTAAGAAAGAAAGAATGCAGTTGTCATGCCATAGACATGTTGACACACATGGGCGACGACGTGTATTGGGATTGGAATAGAACTACGAAGATTGTGCTAGGCAGGATAGTACAGCAGTAGGAATAATGATTTGATACCTTCTTTGAATTTTCATTATTTTCTTGTTGTACCGTAGTTGGTGGTTGTTATTGTAAATATGTTGGACATTTCATAAAAACTTGGGACTAGCTATAACACTGATTGAGTTGTGTTAGTGTTGTAACTCTGAATATGACAGGTAGACTGATAGATAGTTCATTAGAGTTGGTAATTCACAAACTCTGAGATTTGGTCGATACAGGAAATCAATATCTGGAACTTTTCATAACCTGCATATTGATAGTGTTGTTCATTGGAAGTCAATTTTTTGATCACACTATTGTTGGATACGTATTCAGTGGAATTGGTTGATGTTGGATTTCTATTCTGAATAATCTGGTTAGATCAAACTAGGTTGTGTGTGAACTATTGATTATTGGGACAGATAGTGAGAATTTCAGAACATGTTATTCCATTGGATGGATGTCTATTAAGTTAGACTGGACCTTTCTTAAATCATTTTCTTTGATTTCTGAAGTGAGAAATATTGTATGAGTGTGCCGTTAATCTAGAGTTGATCTCTCTGCCGCGTTACATTATTTCTGGTTATGTTGAAATTTTTTAATTGTAAATTTTTTCTTCATTGTGGACTTCTACATTTTATAACACATAATTTGTAGGAGGCATTTATCTTTTGGTAAGATAAACGCCTCAAAAGCAAGGGGGTGTGACGATCTGTGACAAATTCTGTGTCATAGCCTCGTGACCCAATTGCTTGTTTTCAAAATTAAAATTTTGAACGGACCTTTGTTGAAATTCACCCGTGATACATCAGTATCGCTAGCAAGGTCAGATTGTTGCATAACTTTAGGCCAGTGTCCAGCACCTTCGAGATCAAACATACCACGTGAGCGGTCACGTGATGCGTTCAATGCAGTTTCCTAAAATACGATCATACGCGCCAAAATCCCTCACTCACTTCCAGACCGGCAGACACACCAGGCAGCTTTAACATTAGCTCCGTCCCGCCGCCATACCAGAGTCGTAAGAGAGTCGAAGATGAACCCGCGCTAGAGCAGTAAAATCTACTTTTAAGAGGTAACAATAACACGTCTACTTCTTACAGTATCTATTGCATTTATTGATTGTATTTTGTAATTGAATTGACGTATGTATTTTGTGCAGCTTAGCGCTATTTTAGCCAAAGCACGTGTTTCGATGTAAAGGGACAAATCTAAAAGTTATTGTATATAAATTATTGTAACTTTTTCTTATCTTTAATTTATATAAATCATAAATTCCCTAGTGCCGCCAGTATGTCTGTGCACATGGTGAATTCTTCTTTGTAATTCAACTTGTTCTTGCATATAATTTTTCGTGTAAAATTGTAAAGCATTCATGCTTCATTTTGAATTAATCCTTTGTGTGAATTCCAATTTTAATGTTGTAAATATTTGGGAATTCATACGTTCGTGTAACGTTATATGTAACACACACGTGAACCACAATGTACATTTAAATATAACCATATTTGAATTGTAAACGACACGATAGTCAAAGATTCTAAATTCAGAACCTTAAACAAAGAAACATGTGCTTGGGTTTTGCGAATATAGACGCAAATAGTTACAGAGCCCAAATCCTTTGTTTCAGCCGGGTTCTTCTTATGTTATTCCTCTCTACCTTCGTACTTCTTGAGTCGTACACCGACTCGGGTGTCTTCATGACCCATACGTGAACTATGTAGAAGTACCTCGTGTTAACCACGTGTTAACGAGACGTCGCAAGTACATTAGCGATGCAGTAATTGAGTGGACGATTGACTGTTATGCTATGCAGTACTGACGATGAGCCAAAGTGATGTGGACCAGTTCTAACCAGTTGAACCCCACGTGCGACCAAAAGTGTAGTTAAGTATATCTACTAGGGTCCAGAATCAAGTGACTATTTGGCAACAGAAAAGCAAATTCTCGTTAGAACTTTTAACCAGGACGGTAAATGAGAGAACAACGCTGTGTAGAATTAAGACGTCGTGTCGTAATTAATCGTTGCTGTTAATTGTTAAACTTATTAAATCTTATTTCATTTTGTTAAGAACCTCTTTTTGTAGTAAATTGTATGCATATAGACCAAATGGGATTGGATGGGGGCTGTCTGAGCTAAACGAATGACGTAATGAATGCATATGAATCTAAGAGAGTTTTTAACGATTTCCAATCTAGCTAATGTACGCAAATTATCAGTTTCGTAAATCTGTGATCTAGACTACAAGATGCATTTTTAATTTAGTCGAATGATGATTTGAGCAACCAGTCTGTTTAGGTTAAACGAGAGAGAATTAATTTAAATAGTAAATTAAAGTTCTATAATCTCCTAAGCAGGGTCTTTAAATAAATACTGGAAACGTAACACTCATATCCTAATTAATAATGACATCCCTCATTACCCGTCCTTCTTAATAATGACATCCCTCAGTACATGTCCTACTTAATAATGACATCCCTCAGTACCCCTCAATCTTAATAATGACATCCCTCAGTACCCGTCCTACTTAATAATGACATCCCTCAGTACCCCTCAATCTTAATAATGACATCCATCAGTACCCGTCCTACTTAATAATGACATCCCTCAGTACGTATTCTAATTACCGGTATACTGAATTCATGTACTATGTGCCCTACTTATATTTTGACATCCCCTCAGCACGTGTCCTATTTATATTGACATTCCTCAGTAAATGTCCTATTTATATTAACATCCTTCAGTGCATGCCTATGGGTAAGTGGCTGTTGGAAGGAAGTTAAGTGTTTACGTGCACGTTAGGTAACTGTTGTTGTTGTTGTAACATTTTCTTCACTCCTGGGTGAGCGTGGTTGAAGGCTTTCATCAACGATGTTCTCGCCTTTGGAGGCGCTCAGCCAGGGCTTCTCATCCTTCACTTTTTTCCAGGGTGCGGGTAGGCCGTTGTGTTCGTCTGCCGATGCGTAGGGGTGTTTTTTTTTTGAAGTTTGTGCGTGGTGTTTTTTGTTTTTTTATAATTATTATTATTTTTCCTGAGTGTAAAGTGCGTTTGTCTTAATCCTCTTTTCGGGGCCACTCCAGCGTTGTCCTCGGTGTTGTTTAAAAAATAAATAAATAAATAACTGCCGGTGGCTGTCCGTGGCTGACTGGTCCGTATATACTTCTACAGAGCACAAGGGATCTCTCACCGAGTTTCAGACTGGCGATTTTTCCCCCGTGATGTAGTTGTACTCAGGTGGAAGAAATAATAATAATAATAAAAAAAACTAAATTCTTTACCGTGTCCCTCTGTGGTGTGTTGTTTCGCTGTATTTAGTCCGCCATCGGTTTCCATACTAGGGACGACGTTAGGTAACTTAAAACGCGACAGACCTGGTTAACTCGTCTTGCTCATTATTAATAGCTGAACAAATACTTTTTTCTTTTCAATTTCTTTCTACTGAACCATACTGTTTTGTGGTAGCTTACTTTACCACACTATGGACAAAATCGATCCTAAATCTATTTCTGAACTTTAGACGCGAGAGACGGAGTGCATTGACATTTTTTTTCTGTTTTGACAGCTGCTAAGGTGATCGGGATCAAAGGTGAAAATAGCAACGATTGCACAATGCAGCTCAGTATAAAAACCGAGGCACAGAACTGCTCGGACCGGAGTCGACACAGGAGGACAAGCGAACACCTGCGCATGCGGTGCATCGTAATCGCGACGCCCCACCCACACGCGTCTTCCCTCACCGCCATGGCGCCCTCGGGCGCTCATTTAGTGGCCGTGACGTGGAAGTGGGTGTTGTCCCATGTTCCGTTATCTTCCTGACATTTTTTTGCTTACTTCGCTGCCTCCCGGAGCTTTCATGCCCTGGGATCTGAACACCTGGTAGCGTGAGGCGGCGGTTCGCCTACGCACGCGAAAACATGGACAGATTTTCCGTGCTTCTGGCAGCCGTCACCCAACCCTCACTCTACTCCCGGTTTCCGGGTGGACTTCGTGCCCACAGCAACCCCGCCATCACTTTTAACAGGTGCTTTGGGGTGGGTGCGGTCTATCTGGGGACCACAGGCTCGCCTCTCGATGGTCCGGTGGGTTGTCATGGGCTGTCGACTGTGTCAGGTAACTTGGAGAGAGAACCTTAGTCTCTAGGTGCCTGAGCGGTCACGGCGTTATGACGCTAAGCCCTCGGCCTTCGTGAGGTGCCTATGGTCTCCGGAATTTGCATCTGATTACTGGAAAATGGAATTCGTGGTATGGAATCGTCAGTTGGATGACAAAATTGGTCTTTAGTTGCTTAAGGTGGATCGTTTTGTTTCACAATCACCTCAGAAGACGTTTCATGATGTTCTCGGTCTTGGTCTGCTTCTGGGCGAGCCCTACAGCCTCGTGGTGCGCTTGAGGTGGAGGGCAGGAGGGCTGGCGGAACTGGGTGAAACAGGTCGCACTTATTTGGCGCACACCTCAACTGCCCTCCTTCGGTGTGTGTGGGGGGGAGGGGGCGAAGTGGTCGTGTACTCCCTATAAGATGATTGATGATTACGCTCTCTCTCACCCCAGAAGCCGCAATAGACCTTTCATCTTCACGATGTTCTCAGTCTTGGGCTGCCTCTGGGGGAGCCCCAATACCTCATGGTGCGTCTGAAGTGGAGGGCAGGAGGCTTGTGGATGGGGTGAAACAGGTCGCACCTATTTGGCGCACACCCTCAACTGCCATCCGTCGGGGAAGGTGGGGGGAGGGCGAAACCCTCTTTCAATCTGACTCCCTCCAAGATCAGCCCATTACTGATTAAATCAAATTGATGAAAAGTTCTTGCAGGTGTTTGACGAAATATTGTGGTGTGGTGTGTGGGTCGTTTGCATAAGTCTGTTATGGTTTGGAGTGCCCAAACTATGCGGCAACATACACAGTCTCTCCCACACTTAAAGTACAATCAATCGTCACATTTAATGAACAAAGTAGAAATTAAGGGAAAGTCACTCTTACTGAACAAAGTAGAAATTAAGGGAAAGTCACTCTTACTGAACAAAGTAGAAATTAAGGGAAAGTCGAAATTGGCTAACTAACGAGCTCCCACTGTTGTGTCCCCTTACTTTGACATTCATAGAATACTACACAAATTGACTGGGACAGACAAGTAAGGTTTAAGATAAAAATTTAATGTATAATAATAGATAATAATTGGGAAGAACTTAATAAAAGGCAGCCTATTGTCCAAATGATATTACTTAATCATGAGAGTAAAAGCTATTTACTGTGTGATAGTCTTTGGCATTTGGTTTAAAGCCAACTTAACCGAAAGTTGACGTGATGTATGTATCTCTGCTACAGTTTGGCGCACGCATCCGCCCACTAGCGTGTCAAGCGCAGGGGGAAGGTGGACTTTAGGTGGGTCCTGGTCTGACCCGACCTTTGACTGTGAGTAGTCATGAGTTCTGCAAGAGTGGACACCCTTGTTTAATATCAAATCTAATTATCTCCATCCGCAGAGTTTAACTCCTTACCTTCAGATATGATAGTGCTAATTGATATGCTAAATTAACAAGTGGATTTACAAGTTTCTGTCCCACTATAGTTGTATTACTAAGTTGCTATCTAAACATAATAAAAGTAGGTTAAAGATAATTAATCCTAACGTAGTAATATTAGTAATAGATTAGATAGATTCCAGACATCACGGCTTTAAGTGATGCACTTTGATCTTTTATACAAATATACATCCTTAAACAATCACATTATATTTCTTTGTTATTATAGTAAACAGTGATTGTTTAAGGATGTATCCAGTTTTAACATATGTAATTAGACCAATTTGTACTCACCTCAGTATCAAGGCTTTGAGCTATAAATACATATAAGATTAAACGGAATCGGCTAATTATTGGCCCTTTCTTCCCCCAGCCCTGGGGGTGGGGGAATAGTGTGGTTTGCTGTTTCTGGCGTGTCTAGTGCACTTAATAGACCAGTAGCACCGTATAGTAAGTGCATTATTAAGGAGTGTCATGTATATCTTTAAGGAAGAAAAGGCCTTAACTACTTGGCTCTTACAAATTACATTGGACTCACCCTTTTGTTCGACGCCTGAGTTGCTTCAGCATCTCTTTTGATTATGAAGATGATGATGACAACATTTAAAACAAATCAGACGATTAGTCAGGATTTCCCTAAAACACCTGTAAGGGAAATTAAAGAGGCAGCAAAAGTCAAGAAAGTGGCAGTTAAACGCATTAACTGAAAGAATATAAATAAATGGCAATATTTCTTACTGAAGTATGAACACATAAATGTCTTCAAATTAAATTGAATGCATGGTACTGAAATATTTGGATATCTATGTTAAAATAAAAAATATATCTATATTACATGGATTAAGCAGCGTAACTTTGCATGCTGGGCCACAGTCCCAAAATTAAAACTATCCACCCACCCAAATTTTCTACATGAACACAAACACACACACACACACACAATCTCTCTCCTCTCCACAGAGAATCAGCTTGCCGTGCGCTCTGAGCAAACTTTATCATATGCATATTCTTTTTTTATTTCAAGTACATTTATTTTCTTAGAATAGCTACAGTGCCATTAGAAACGCGAGATCTAGACATTATTTATGAAAGCTATGGGTAAAATAATTGGGCCCGTCCGGGATTTGAACCCGGGACCTCTCGCACCCAAAGCGAGAATCATACCCCTAGACCAACGGGCCACTTGATATATCGCTTAAAACGATAGATTTATGAAGTACAATTTGCTTACACAATCTAGTTTTTAAAAGCAACTTAAAAAAAAATGTTTTGTCAGCTTATTCATATCTCAAGCTGTTACTGAAGCAGATTTTTACAACAAAATTTGTTCATGTGAAATTCTAAATGTGTGTGTGTGTGTGTGTGTGTGTGTGTGCGCGCGCGTGTGTGTGTGTATGTGTGTGTGTGTATGTGTGTGTGTGTGTGTGTGTGTATGTGTGTGTGTGTGTGTGTGTGTGTGACTTTGCAAATATAGAACTAATTTGTACTGTTATTTAAGTGTCAGTATCTGAAACATCGAATAAAACTAAACCAAAAAACAAACAAAAAAAAAAACAACAACCCAGAACAAATCACTTAAAATTAGTTATATTGATGTCAGTGACATAACTAGGTTGAGGCAGATGATCATGAGCTCTGACGCCAGTTATGGGTAGCAATAGAAGAATTCAACTAGAATTTTAAAGAACGGTTTTCAAGGGGTGCCATTTTCTTTTTCTTACTTGCCTGGGCGCCAACAACCATACTTACACCTCTGATTGATATTTTAATTTTCAATAATGTGCTATTAGTACTTTTTCAATTTATTTTAACGGACTCCCGGACGAATAAATGAATTAAAAAATATTTAATATTAAATTTTCTTCCTTGCTTCTTTTATTTCTTTCTGGAAATAATTTCTTTGAATTACATTCATTATTATATGTGGAATTATGCATTTCATACGTAAAGGAACATAATGACTACATCATCTATTATTATCAATTAATATTCTGAGTATTTTAGAAGTCCACTCATTTTCCTTTTGTTTCTTGTCTCTCCCCTCCAATGAACTATTTATTCAATCCATTACACACAAAAAATAGCATCGAAGAATGAATTAATAATATAATCATTAGTTTTAATCACTCTCACACACAATTGAAAGTGAACGAACTTGTGTATTGATTAGATGTGTGTGTGTGTGTGTGTGTGTGTGTGTGTGTGTGTGTGTGTGTGTGTGTAAGAGAGAGAGAGATAGAGAGTGAATGAGAGAGAGTGAGAGAGAGAACTTGTTTATTGATTAGATCTCTGGCCTTTATAAAGGGTTGGGGGACACTTTGTAACTTGCTTTTAACCAATGTGCAATATACAATAAACATATTTGTCAGGATAGAAATAGATAGAAAGTATATGCACACATACAGGTTTGAAATATTAAATATGACATTTCTCTTACAGCTAATAATACCAAAGACAAACACACCTTGAATTCCTTCATTGTGGGGTTATAAAGAATTTTTGTCTATAGCATTAACAAATACACACGCACAAGAAATAAAAAAGTGAATAAAATCCTTGACATTTGCACTGCAGCACCCTCACTTCGTAGATTGCTTCCCTTTAATGTTTCCAGGAAATCAATTTATAAAAGATGTCTAAAATATTTTAATTTTGTGAAAGCCACTTACACAATAAATATAAAATAGAGAATTTTGTTTAAAGATTGGGAAAATATTTAAGGTTATTTAAGATTTCAAAATCAAATATTTGTAAACTGAAATGTATATAGCTGAAATTAATTTATGAAAGTATACTTTTTACAGTACAATGTCCACAATTAAATCTCTGTCAGAGAATAGATTAAATGTAATTTTTGACCGGAATACTCAATATTTGAGAATTCTGGAAATAATTATAACGAAGGATAAATCACACTAAATGTATATAATTTACTTGTCTCAAATAAAAACACCATTTTCGGGTGTGATATCATATCGTACCAGGTAGTCTGGAATCATGTGAGTGTATAATTATGTAGTGTATATTTAAACAATATTTAAACAAGATGGTTCAGCTACGGTCAGACATTTCTTACAATTACTCGAAGACTGAACCTTATCTTTCTGTTATAGCACACCCATAGGAAACATTCTTCTTTTGTTCGAGATTTGAGTTGCCTCAGTATGTCTTGAACTAATGATGATCATAATGGCATTCGGGTAAATATACATACTTCACTGATTGCTGTCCTGTGCCACTGATATGATAGACTATTTGCAATAGCCCCCTTTAAATTTTCCTAACAACTTCCAGACGCGTAAACAAGAGGGAAAGAGTTGAATAAAGAAAGAAACGAGTTAAAGAACGAAGAAAGGAAAGAAAGAAAGAAGTTTGGAAGCTTGGAAGGAAAGAAGTTTGAAAGGAAGGAAGAAAAGAAGAGAAGTAGAAGGAAGTAATGAAAAACGAAAGATAAGAAGGACAAAAGAAAGAAAGTTAATAAGGGAAGAAGAAATAAATAAAGAAAAAATATGAAAGAAAAGAAGGAAGGAAAGGACAATAATAAAAGACTACAGGCTTCAAAAGGGACAAATAATAAAACGAATCTCAAGAGCGGCGAGAGAGCCTTAACCGACAAGGTTACCAAGGTTATATATTTTTGGCACAAACTGTTTTCGCTTTAACGAGTAATTATTTTGCACATAAAAACACACACGCTCAAACAACATGAAAACTATTTGAAACATGTCAGTGTTAAGCATGACACAAGTTACACGACAAACCAACAAGGAAATAAATGACTCGATGCTATTATTAGTAACTGGTTGATGTCGAATTACTGAACAAGCAGCCATTGCCGACAAATTTCCGATTTCCGCGTAAGAAATGTGCAGTGAACGCCAGTTATTTGCATTAAATGGAGGATTCGAAGACACGATATTAGTGATTAAAAGAAGAAATACAGTTTAACACGAATTTATTTAGACACTCATATTATTTTTGTACATGATTTAGTAACAATTATCTCTTTTAATTCTGGCGAATAATGAAAGAACAATGATGACTTGCAAATGATGACGTAATATTGATTACAATGATGCTAAGTTCATTTTCTTCTATTACGAAAGTATTTTCATTCATCCCTCCCCTCCCTCAAGTTAAAGAAAATGCATGTAAATGTATAATGTTAACAATGAATTGATTATACATCTTAGAACGAATTCACTGTTTATGCCTCGGAGTCAACCGACATATCAAACTGAAAATTTTAAAATAAAACTAATGTAATTGTTAGAGGAATAAATTAAACTAATTACATAAGTGAGTACCGGGTACTTTTTTATTTTTATTTTTAACCTCTCATCCTGCCACCTAGGCAATGCTGTAAACTTTTCGTTGTCTCAAGAGGTTCTCAGTTTGATATGTCGGTTGACTCCGAGGAGGGTGGGTGTTGAGTGTTGCAGTTGGAGGTAGTTGGTTTGATATTCTCTGCTGGTCATCGAATCAGTCAATCCGGGATTTGAACCCGGGACCTCTCGCACCCAAAGCGAGAATCATATCCCTAGACCAACGGGCCACTTGATTTATAACTTAAAATGATAGATTTATGAATTACAATTTGCTTACACAATCTACTTTTTAAAAGCAACTTAAAAAAATGTTTTGTCAAAGTCAAGTCTCAAGCTGTTACTGAAGTAGATTTTTACAACAAAAACAAACAAAGAAACAAAATATTATATACTTTATTAATTCAGCAAAAGACTGAAAAATGCGTTAATATAAGAGCAGTTGTATTCCTTTCAGATAAAAAAAAGAAATATTTAATTCAGACACATACATACACAAAACAATTTTGGTGAAGCTCGGAAAATACACACACACACACACACACACACACACACACACACACACACACACACACACACACACACACACACACACACACACACACACACACACACACACACAGAAAGAAACAAACAACCAAGGATTGTTAAATTTAAAACCATGAATACAGCCCTGCATAGACAAGGAAATCAACAAAATCCACTGATGAAATTATTATAATCCAGAATATTTGTATATATATAAGTAACATGTAAGAGGCTCACATATTGAATATTGCAAAGTTATAGTGTGCTGTGTCCTGTACATAATAAATAGAGGCGAAAAGTTTTCCTTCAGTGGGGGTTAGAAAGAATTTTGTCTATAGCTTTTACAAATACGCACGCAAAAGAAATAAAAAAGAATAAATAAAGTCCTTGACATTTGCATTACCAGCATCGTCCCTTTGTAGATTGCTTCCCTTTAAATTTTTCAGGAATTAAATTTATAAAAGATTCTAAAATCGTTAATTTTCTAAAACGTCCTTTACACAATAAATATGAATTTACGAATTTTGTTTAAAGACTGGAAAATATTAAAAGTTATCTAATATTTGAAAATTAAAATATTTGTAAACTGAAATGTATATAACTGAAATTAATTTATGAAAGTATACTTTTTGCAGTACACTTCGGCAAGTAATTAATTGTGTTACCTATCAGAGAAAATTTAGATAATCTTTGGCCGGAATACTCAATATTTGGGTATTCTGGAAATAATTATAACGAAAGAAAAATGACACTTTAATGTATATCATTTACTTGTCTCATAAAAACACCATTTTCGGGTGTGATACCATATCGTCAGGAGTCATGTGAGTGTATATTCAAGATGGTTAAGCTACGGTCAGACATCTTACAGGAAGAGTGGACCTTATCTTTCAGGTTATAGCACACCCATAGGAAACATTCTTCTTTTGTTCGAGATTTGAGTTGCCTCAGTATCTCTTGAACTAATGATGATCATAATGACATTCGGGTTAATACACCTACTTCACTGATTGCTGTCCTGTGTCCCTGATATAGACTATTTGCAATAGCCCCCCTTTACATTTTCCTAATAACTTCCAGACGCGCAAACAAGAGGGGAATAAAGAAAGAAACGAGTTAAGGAAGGAATGAAAGAAAGAAGTTTGGAAGCTTGGAAGGAAGGAAGGAAAAATGAAGAAAAGAAGAGAAGAAGAAGGAAAGAAAAACGAAAGAAAAGGAGAACAGAAAGGAAGTAAAGAAGGGAAAATGGAAGAGAAGAAGAAATAAATGTGGAAAAAATGATGAAAGAAAAGAAGGAAGAAAACGAAAAGAGGAAAAAAGAAATAATAAAAGAATACTTTACAGTCTTTACATTACTTTACATTAGAGACAAATAATAAAACGAATTTCAAGAGCGGCGAGAGAGCGCTTAACCGACAAGGTTACCAAGGTTACATATTTTTTCCAATAAACTGTTTGCGTTTTAAAGAGTAATTATTTTGCACATAAAAACACACACGCTCAAACAACATGAAAACTATTTGAAACATGTCAGTGTTAAGCATGACACAAGTTACACGACAAACCAACAAGGAAATGACTCGATGCTATTATTAGTAACGGGTTGATCTCAAATTACTGAACAAGCAGCCATTGCCGACAAATTTCCGATTTCCGCGTAAGAAATGTGCAGTGAACGCCAGTTATTTGTATTAAATGGAGGATTTGAAGACATGATATTAGCGATTAAAAGAAGAAATACAGTTTAACACGAACATATGTAGACACTCATACATGTATACGCACGCACACACAAATGTTGATTCGGAGAATTCATGTGAAATTTTGTACTGTAGATATTCAAATCCCCTTTTGAAAGGTCCTGTGTACATAAAATACAGCTATGCAAAATGGATTTTTTTTCCAAAAAAGGTCTTGCTTTGCTGTCAGCTGCACCACTGCATGAATTTATTATAACAGGATTGAAAATTGATTATAACAGAATTGATATTTATTAATTCGGATTTAGCCTGCCCTTGGGACTTTCGCTGATTACACGAAAGAAAAAGTGGACTTTTACAAAGTCACGACGCAGAATCTCACTGAGATGGTCTTATATTCATTCACTCAAAGAGGGTAAACGTATTTATATTAACATTCCTCAGAAAGTGTCCTACTTATACTTACATCCCTCAGTACCTGTCCTACTTAATAATGACATCCCTCACTGCGCATTCTAATTACCGGTATACTGAATTCATGTACTATGTGCCCTGCTTATATTTTGACATCCCCTCAGCATGGGTCCTAGTTATATTGACATTTCTCAGTAAGTGTCCTATTTATATTAACATCCCTCAGTACGTGCCTATGGGTAAGTGGCTGTTGGAAGGAAGTTAAGTGTTTACGTGCACGTTAGGTAACTTAAAACGCGACAGACCTGGTTAACTCGTCTTGCTCATTATCGATCCTAAAATCTATTTCTGGACTTTAGACGCGAGATACGGAGTGCACTGAAATTTTGTTCTGTTTTGACAGCTACTAAGGTGACTGGGGTCGAAGTTGAAAATAGCAACGATTGCACAATGCAGCTCAGTATAAAAACCGAGGCACAGAACTGCTCGGACCGGAGTCGACACAGGAGGACAAGCGAACACCTGCGCATGCGGTGCATCGTAATCGCGACGCCCCACCCACACGCGTCTTCCCTCACCGCCATGGCGCCCTCGGGCGCTCATTTAGTGGCTGTGACGTGGAAGTGGGTGTTGTCCCATGTTCCGTTATCTTCCTGACATTTTTTTGCTTACTTCGCTGCCTCCCGGAGCTTTCATGCCCTGGGATCTGAACACCTGGTAGCGTGAGGCGGCGGTTCGCCTACGCACGCGAAAACATGGAGAGTTTTTCCGTGCTTCTGGCAGCCGTCACCCAACCCTCACTCTACTCCCGGTTTCCGGGTGGAATTCGTGCCCACAGCAACCCCGCCATCACTTTTTACAGGTGCTTTGGGGTGGGTGCGGTCCACCTGGGGACCACAGGCTCGCCTCTCGATGGTCCGGTGGGTTGTCATGGGCTGTCGACTGTGTCAGGTAACTTGGAGAGGGAACCTTCGTCTCTAGGTGCCTGCGCGGTCACGGCGTTATGACGCTAAGCCCTCGGCCTTCGTGAGGTGCCTATGGTCTCCGGAATTTGCATCTGATTACTGGAAAATGGAATTCGTGGTATGGAATCGTCAGGATGACAAAATCGGTCTTTAGTTGCTTAAGGTGGGTCGTTTTGTTTCAGTTTCTCTTTCAAATGTTGTTGAGCTCTTTAGGTTCCAATTTTGCCGGAATAAGCTTTATACCTTAGAAAGCTTGAAATGAATGAGTTTAATTATTAATGATTTTCTGAGAATATTCTAAAAATGGTGATTTAAGCGCATGTTTTCATTTAAGCGATATCTTAGAAGCGTAGATATTTTATCCCCGCCCCATTGTTCATTAGCTGAATCTAAATGTATTTTTCTCGTCATCATTAATAATCTTTCTTAGAAAAACTAATATTTTTTTGCTTATATTCACGAATCTAAATGTATTTTTCTCGTAGTCATCATGAATGAATCTTTCTTAGAAGAACCAATTTTTATTTGTTTATATTCACGGATCAAAATAGTACACTTTAACTAATGAACTTTGAGTCTTGAGTCTGTTGTTTCGGTGTGTCTAGGGGAGATTACGTTGTCAATTAGAATCTTTTAGGATCAAGTTTAGATGCAGTTACGTGCACGCTCCAATGTAGTAGCGTAATCCAGTTTGGTAGAAAGGATTTGTTGGCAGTTAGTTACGCTTTACTTCAAAGAGAGGGTCAGGCTTAACCAAATTTGATGGACTTTTCGGCAGTGAGGTTCAGCTAAGAAAATCCCCCCCCCCTCCCCACCTTAAGTTTCGTCGTCTCTTTGGTAAACTGCTTTCTCGGAGGTCAAAGGACATGTGCCCCCCACCCTCGTTTTTTAAAAAAAAGTTTTGTTTCTGGTTGCTTAGTTGAAGATTTGACAAATTACTAAACATGTACTATTAAACGAAACATCTAGGTTTGGTTCTCGTTTTGTTTTTAATTTGCATCTGGTCGTCAATATGGCTTGTTTGTTTATTTACAATGTAGAAGTCGTATTTTTAAGAGAAGATGCATCAAGGGAGATAATTGGAAAAACCTATTAAATGACACAGTTTTCTTTCTTTTTTCTTTTTCTTTTCTTTTTAAAAGTTGGAGCTTACGTTCAATGAAACCGCACGCGGCAAAATTTGAACAACAAACATTTTATAGTTCGTAGTGGTTTTTTCTAAAAGAGAGAGAGAGAGAGAAAAAAAACGGGAGCCAGCGAAGTAAGCAACTAGAAAAACAACGGAATGACGGCAAACACTGGAACTACACTCACTTCCGGTATGCCATTAAAAAAAAAAAAGAGTGAAAATAGGAGTTTGGTTTCAGTTCTTTCCGGCAGGATTAGCACACGGGCCCGGTAAATTCAGGGGGCCACTACTCTGCAATTATACAGCACCTATGTCCATTAAACCAATGGACATGCAACTTTTGCTTCGCTGTATCGTGTATTTTGCGACTCTCTTTCAGATATTTATAAGAAGTCATAAAAAATATTGTCCATAATAAAATATTGTACAGCTTGAGAAAAATAGGATATCCACAATTGTCTGAATATATTGAGCAAACATATAGTTTTAAAAATTAAAGAATAGTATTTGTTAATTATACGGGCGCCATTTCTGGTATTTTAGTTGTTCGGATTTGGGGGTTTTGGTTATTCAGATTTTAGGGTTAGGGTTTTTCGGGTTTGGAGTGGTACTAGCATTAAGTGGCGCCAGTTTAATTAACAAGAGAATTTCATGTTTCTGTTTCAGGTAAAAGATTAAAATCAACAATATCAATGTCCACGTACATCCCAAAATAAATCAAGTCTCTCATATGAAAAATGTCAATCTATTTAATTATAAATATTAGCCTCTGATATTTTACTTTGTCTATTTTAGGACCATTTTAAGCCGTATAGTATTTTATGTGTTTAGTTATGTGAATAAGTGGGCTTGCCTTTAAATTAGATCAAATTGGAGCACTAAATAAATAAATTTAAAGAATACAGTGAAAGAGAGTGGGGCACCAAGTCCCTTTGGAACAAATCACATCGAAGAACATTTGAAGATGAAATGGCCCATGAAAGCTCCAGAGGTGAAAGATTGTTTGTGCAACCACCACCACCAGACTGATATGTGCTCATTTTGTGGTCCTGACTCTAGAATAAAGTGAGGGGAGCCAACTCCCTCTAAGTGTGTGTGTGTGTGTATGTATGTGTGTGCGTGCGTGCGTGCGTGCGTGCGTGCGTGTGTGTGTGTGTGTGTGTGTGTGTGTGTGTGTGTGTGTGTGTTTCGCTCACACTCACCCCAGAAGCCGCAATAGACCTTTCATCATTGTGACGTTCTTGGGGGATCCCCACAGCCTTGTGGTGCTTCTGAGGTGGAAGAGAGGAGGCTGGAGGAAGGGGGTGAAAAAGGTCACACCTATTTGGCGCTCTACTCAACCGCCCTCCGTCGGTGGGTGGGGGTGGGTGGGAGCCGAAGCCGCCCTCTACCTGCAAAATCAGCTCATTACTGATTAAGTCAAGCTGATGAAAAGTTCTTGCAGTTGTTTGACATGAAATGTCAATGTGGAGTGTTGTGTGGGCCGTTTGCATAAGTCTGTTATGGTTTGGAGTGCCCAAGCTATGCGGCAACATACACAGTCTCTCCCACACTTAAAGTACAATCAATCGTCACATTTACTGAACAAAGTAGAAATTAAGGGAAAGTCGAAATTGGCTAACCAAAGCGCCCCCCCACCCCCCACTGCACTGTTGTGTCCCCTTACTTTGACATTCATAGAATACTACACAAATTGACTGGGAAAGACAAGTAAGGTTCACAAGAAAAAATTAATGTATAATATTAGATAATAATTGGGAAGAACTTAATAAAAGGCAGCCCATTGTCCAAATGATATTACTTAATCATGAGAGTAAAAGCTATTTGCTGTGTGATAGATTTTTGCAGTTGGTTATAAGCCAACATAACTGAAGTTGATGACTTGACCTATTTCTCTTATCAGTGACTGCTACAGTTTGGCGCACGCGTCCGCCCACCAGTAGAATTTTTCTTTGAAGGAACGAATATTGGGCTCCTGATGAAAGTTCTCCAAGCCCTGCAGGGGTAGTGGTTTCGCCATTGCATCATTGGATTTGCAATATACATGCGTTTACAGCATTTCATCCGGGGAATTTGTGTGCGGCACAAGTAGTCGTCTGACGAAAGAACCCCTAGTAATGACACTAATCAAGTGCGTTCAAAAAAAAAACAAATATTGTGCCAAGTTCTTTTCTTGTTGGTCTTCTGGTTTCTTATGTGCTTGAAAACAGCTAGCAACGCAAAATCATGTCTGTGTAAAAGCGCAGATAACAATTTTGTATCATCTCCAAGTACAGATTACGAAAACATAATTATGAGGTCAGGTCAGCCACAGTGATCTTACAGGACGACGCACACAGCTTACGAAAATAAATGAGTTCAGCTCAATAACAATTATTCACATCTAAAGGACAATGCGCACAGATTGCGAAAACAAACTAGGTCAGCTTTGTAAGTTATTCATCTATAGTGGGACGACCTGAGATCTTATTATATACATGTAATAAGTGACGAGACGCACACTGATTACGAAAACAAATGAGGTCAGCTCTGTAACAGTTATCTAGCAGGACGACGCACACAGATTACACGTCATCACGTTTCTGCAACTGTTCTAGGTCGAAATGTCGTAAAAGCGTTTATGCCACTCTCTATTCTAAGATGGACAGGATGGTAAAAGTAATTTGCTGTATCACTCAAGCGTTTGTTAATTAATTTTTTTAAAAATTACTGTTCGTAAACTCGCCTTACAGACTGGATGAAAGATTCAAGCAGAAAATCTTTCAACTAAAATGCCCAATGATAACAAGAATACGTTTATAAAAGAGAAGATCCCATTAAAACCGGGTAATACTGGGCATGAAAAAACTCATATATTGCATGTTAGATCTCTCCCTTCCTGAGCCATTTCCAAGCGCCATAAACTTAATGGGAAGACAATTTTATATCGAAGGAGTAGCCCCCAGTTATCTCCCTTTAGTACCCTAGCAGTTTGAGAACACATTACAAAAGGGTTCTTCAAACTACGGCCCTCTCATGCGGCCCGTGGAGACCTTTTTGTCTATGGAAAAAAATTACGGAAATTTACGTGTATCCTGCCAAGATCAGCCGCCGCTTACGTGGACGTTATGTTCTTACCGAATTTTACCGGCTGTAGACGGACTGCGAAAGACATCTTCCTCCCCCCCATCAACTGACAAAAAGATTACTAAATACTCACAACCTAAAAGCAGAAGACCCGTTTAAGAAAACACTACCCACATGTCAATCTCCCCACCACTACCCCCCACACACACACACACGAGAGAGAGAGAGACAACAACCCACCCCTCATCAAGAGGAAGGCACAAGAATACGTAATTCTCAACTACTCCAATCACTACCGCATGCACTAGAATACGTAATTCTCAACTACTCCAATCACTACCACATGCACTAGAATACGTAATTCTCAACTACTCCAATCACTACCACAAGCACTAGAATGCACTAGAATACGTAAACATCAACTACTCAAATCACTACCGCATACACTAGAATACGTAAATCTTAACTATGCAAATCACTACCACATACACGGATGGCTCAAAGCACCCCTTAGGAACTACTCAACACCACACCCTGCTCAGGCAACAACACTTACAAACTTCATCCAATACTTACTACAAAACTGACTGCCATAGAAACCCACAAACTTACTCAAACCCACAAACATCACTTCAAGACTAGACCACAAATAACAAACCAAATCAGCCAACACATAACAAAACAAGAAAAGAAAAGAACAAAACCCACACTCCTTTGGATTCCCAGCCACACAAACGACAGAGCGGATGGGGCTGTGATGGGGGTTGGGGCAAAACATAGCTCCAAATACGGCAAAATCCACGCAACCCACCGGTTTATGTTCTTAGGATAATATATAGTGCGTTTCTAATGCGTTTCTGGATTTTAAATAATATCTGGAAATTAGTTTTGAAGGATAATCAGTAAAATATTTGGGCCCGTCCGGGATTTGAACCCGGGACCTCTCGCACCCAAAGCGAGAATCATACCCCTAGACCAACGGGCCACTTGATATATGACTTAAATTGATATATTTATGAATTACAATTTGCTTACACAATCTAGTTTTTAAAAGCAATTTAAAAAAAATGTTTTGTCCACTTATTCAAATCTCAAGCTGTTACTGAAGCAGATTTTTACAACAAAATTTGTTCATGTGAAATTCTTAATGTGTGTGTGTGTGTGTGTGTGTGTGTGTGTGTGTGTGTGTGTGTGTGTGTGTGTGTGTGTGAGGGAGAGAGAAAACTTGTTTACTGATTAGATCTCTGGCCTTTACAAAGGGTTGGGGATCACTTTATAACTTGCTTTTAACCAATGTGCAAAATACAATAAATATATTTGTCAGGATAGACAATACAACTTTAATACAATCTCACCCCACTCCCCGCCCACCACAAAAAAAATTGTGATTGTAGTCATAATGATTTGTAGGCCCTTTAGTTTTCGTAGGCCTTTTGGACTATACTGCTCTTATAATTTCACCTGACATATTATGGTACAGTTATCTCCATTTTTCAATGCGGTACTCGACCAGATGTTTAATAAAAGTGATCAGGGACAATCATATAATAAAACTGAAACAACCCCCCACCACCTCACCCCCAGGCCAACATTTAATACCAATCCTTACGACCAACAACGACCATTTAAGGCTGCATTGTGCTCGGTACGATTATTACTTTACATAGTATGGTTCCATTAGCTTCCTTTCTGTCCAGAGCATGTGTGTGGCCTTTTGTCCCCTTAGGGTATTCTGGGCCCTGGATAGTTCTGGAGGTACTTGTTTTCCTTTGCAGTATTCTAGGCCCTGGATAGTGCTGGAGGTGCTTGTTTCCCTCGTGGTATTCTGGATCCTGGATAGTTCAGGAGATACTTTGTATTCTGGGCCCTGGATAGTTCTGGACAGGCCTGAGGAGACGGGGTGCAGCCGGTACATTGTTCCGGGGCCCATGGAGCTCAAAGGGGGCCCATGAAGGGGAAAAAAAAAACCCAAATTTTTAAAAAGAAAAACAATATTGGATACATACTTCATCCTTTGTGTGCATAGGAAAACAGCCTTGCAGCCTTGTTTGACATAACCTATGAAAAAATACAAGGGCCCGGACTTTCTCTCGGCGGCCCTGGTTCTAGAGACAATTGGTTCACCCTCGCGGTATTATGGGATTCTATGCACACCAGGTGGACCGTTTCAATAAAAGGAGATATATATTTTCACTCTCTGAAAAATCAACAATCCTACAACGTTTAGTTCAGGAACATGGGGTATTTTTTTTTTAAAAAAGCAAATGATTATGGAATGATTACAAATGACAAAGTAATACGTACTTCTCGTAGAGTGTACTTCTCGTACAGTGTACTTCTAAGAAAAGAACTTAAAACAATGCTGGACGTTTCATTGCTTTGCAACTATTCTTGTGTCAGAATCAGGAAGGCAAGCTACAGGTGAAAGGTGCATGAGATGAACTTTCTTGAAGTCAGCGCCCACCCAGGGGCTAGGACTGTAGAGTGTAGACGGTTCATAAAATCAACATACATGTGTCTGTGTCCATAGTGTTGAAGCCTACAGAAAGTTTCAGTGAATGCAATTTGCTCAGTCACTGCGAATTTTGCTGATTGTACAGATAATATAACAAATGGCTTCACCTCTCTCCACTTGAATTTCTATCCCTTAAAGCAAGTTATTAATATTCTACCTCTTAAAGGAGTAAATGGCATAAAAAAAAAAAACAAAAAAAAACAAAACAAAGAGGAAGAAAACTTGCTAACGCTGTAAATGTAACAGATGTTATTTTTTCTGGTCCCTAGAAAACTATTTGAAACATTATTTACATTGCAGCATGCATATCTCATCGGCTCGTTGGTCTAGGGGTATGATTCTCGCTTAGGGTGCGAGAGGTCCCGGGTTCAAATCCCGGACGAGCCCTGTTTCATTTTTAATTAAAAATATCAAATTATAATCCATCGGTGGTATGATTCTCGCTTAGGGTGCGAGAGGTCCCGGGTTCAAATCCCGGACGAGCCCTGTTTCATTTTTAATTAAAAATATCAAATTATAATCCATCGGTGGTATGATTCTCGCTTAGGGTGCGAGAGGTCCCGGGTTCAAATCCCGGACGAGCCCTGTTTCATTTTTAATTAAAAATATCAAATTATAATCCATCCGTAATATTTACTAGAAGTATTTCCCCCCCCCCCCCAATCTATGGATTTTCTGTTTGTTCAAATTACTCTTCAGTTATGTGCATTAAGAAACACCGGTCTCTGTCATTCCAACCCCCTCCACCCACCCATACACCTTATTCGTAATATTGACCGAATTAGTCGACCAATGACATTGCATATCGTGGACATGATCAAGGCCAGGCGGTTTTTGTCGTATTTTTTGTGCTGTGGATTTTTGGACCGACTCCAAAATGTCTCCAGCATAGCATGGTCTGACTGTAAGATTGCTTTGTGGCCGGTGCTCATAGTAATAAATATTTCTTTAAGACCTTTACCATGGCAAGAAAATGTTGCATCGTCATTAAAATTACTAACTTCGCCACTACTAACCTTCCTTGTGTTTTATTCTCCAGCATACACGCACGCACATAATTCTTTGCAATCTTTGTTAATAATACGAAGAAAGAAAGAAAGAAAAGCTATTTTATTTTAAATGAGTAGACAACATCCGCAATATAGCCTGTCATTCGATTCAAGAAAACTTAATTCCTGTATGGTCTTTTCTCCTACTGAGAACGCATTATTGTCATGTGATTCCACCAGCGCACTCGAACTCTATCACTGACGTGTCGACCTGGAGGGACTGATCGCATTTGCTGAAAAACAAGTTTTGCGGGGAACAGTTTTTCTTTCATGAATAAAAGTAAGTTTTAAATGGACAGTTGGACAATGCCTACAAGTTTGCAAAAAGTACTTCATTTGGATGTATTCTAATGGCAACACATCTAACCCATCAACAGTGATTGCAGATAGCACCACTGGACTGGAGCAAGAGTTACTTCCCTTGTAAAAGGAAGTATTTCCGACTAACCCTATATTAGTATTACCTTGGGTTTATATGCATAGAAATCGTTGACGTCGTCAACTTTTAAAATCACCGTCAAATACAAAACTTAATTTCTTAATCAAAAGTGTGGAGGAGTAAATTTGCCTATCCCTATTTCTAGACTTAATTGTTATAGAAATTGTTAAATTTTCTCGGAAATAGTGTGTGATATTAAATGTTGTCTTTAATGTTGTAGAAGATAGAAAACGTTTACAGCGCCCGCATATCCACCATGTGAAAGAGACGAGTGGTGTCTAGTGGAGAATTATTAATAACGTAAATTATGATTCGCATCACTTGCATTAGTTATGTATGATTAATTAATAATCATAATTATAACCATTAACTAGGTGGTGTTAGCGTCACATAAAGAAATCAAGAAAGTGTTATATGGAGAGATCTGCACGAATAAGCTTTTTTAAATGTTTTAAATAATCATATTTCTGAAAGTCCTTTTCACTTGTAAAACTGAACTGATCACACACACACACACACACACACACACACACACACACACACACACACACACAAACACACACACACACACACACTGAATATTTTTCTTATAAAATCCAGAAATGTTGAAGTTAATTAACCGTGACTTCAGTATTGCTGGTCGTCCAACTTTATTTCCTATAAACTTTTGAAAGACTAGAAATAACTATACATCAATCGGTTAGAAACTTCCGGCTTTCACTTCTTAACTTAAGGAAGGACCACGCCCTTAGACAAATTTGTCGATGATGCTTAAAATAACTTTGCAAGATGAAGTTGACTGCCTATTTCACAGATCTAAATCAATAATACATTCTGCTAATTTCTTCTTGGCTAGCTACAATGGACTACGAGTTTTAAGAATTAAAAAGGGGACACAACTGCATCACAAAACACTGTTTTAATGAAATGGGAGTTATCCAACTTTAGATTAGTCATTCTGAATTCACTAGGTTGTGTTCCTCATCTCCCCGCCCCCATTCATTAATTTCTGAAGCATAAATTATTCTTGGTAGATTAGTCATTCTGATTCCGTTTTTCTTTTTTAAACCGCCCCCTCCCCCTTTTCATTTATTAATTAATTCCTTTCAAGTCTTGTTATTGTCTCAAACAGAGAATAGCACAAGTATCGATTGTTGGCCATTAATGAAGTAGTTACAAAAGAATAGCATTAGTATTGATCGTTGGCCAGTAATGGTAGTAGTTACAAAAGAATAGCATTAGTATTGATCGTTGGCCAGTAATGGTAGTAGTTACAAAAAGAATAACATTAGTAATGTTCGTACTTCATTGCAAGTAATGGCTGCGCCAAACAGTATGACGAATGAGCACACGATGATTTTATTACAACAAACGAAACATAAATTATAATTTGAGACTGGTAAAATTTAAGGATGCAAACATCCGGTATGAGCTCGATGCTTTTCGTAGTTCACGCTTTGTGCTTTGACATAAATAAAAAAAGCGATGTTCATTAATTTTTTCTTTAGCATATTATGCCCTACGATGTCTATCTCAGATATGGACAATCCCGGAATAGGGCAGCGGGTGGGGTGAGGATTTGTCAGTTGGAAAAATCCAAGCGACCGGGTGGGTCTCCGAACCCCCTTCAACCTCCATGGATTCTTGTTACGCCATTCCAACTCTATTTTCTCTTTCGGTCATCCACTTCCTCGATCTATTCGGCCACCCACTTCCTTAGTCTTCTCGGCCACCCACTTCTTCAATCTACTCGTCACCCATCTACTCGCTACAAGTACATCATAACCATTGTTTCAGTCTTCAGACTGTAAAGCTAACGGTTTCTTTTCAACCGATTACTGCCTGTTAACAATTTTAACGAACTTCGCACATTTTCGCTGTCAAATTATAGTAATGACACCTCCCCCCACCGATAGAATTTACTTTAAATTATCTTTAATTAATATTTAGGCCTACATATGTGCTGGTGACGTGTATGCATGCTTGTTTGCGCGTTAGCACTCGCGTGTTTAAATGTGTCGCGGATATGCTTAAGTATGGGATTTTGCGCGCGCGTTTGTGTGTCATTGCATCAGTCTGAGACCAGAGATAGACTCGTGTAAGAGCTGCACCGCGGTCCAATAAACGGATACACACATTTCCATCTGATTGAGTCTGAGACTGCTGCGCGCCAAGTTGGATTCCCACGTCGTCCGCACGCAAGCAAGTGTTGCAGCCGTGCTGCGTCCAAGCCGTGAGCTTGTTTGTATGTGCTGTCTGTCGATGCTTAAAGACGGATATGAACTAGCAAAAGTCGGTTGTTTTACAGCTGCATATCTCATGCTCTGAACCACAACTGACGCGCTGAGAACCAATTTTTGTGTTCGCTACATACATGTGCCCAGCTGTCACTCTTCGCCAGTTTAGGCTGTGAATAGGGGCCTCGCCCGATACAGTACACAGCACTGGATTTAGATGGAATCGGCAACTTTGTTGTGTGCTGGGCTTGAAAGTGATACAGGGAGTGGTTTGTAAGCGCGGCATTTTACATTTGATGTACGCTGATATGAGTGCTACCGGCGGGAGTGAATTTCTGGTTTGAGGCGTTTTAGAACTGACTAGCTTCGCTGACTGGATGGTGGAGTGTAGAACTGACCAAGAGCTGTATGCATTGAAGGAAGGTATGTGATGGACCGTGTACCTTATATTATACTAGGGCTGTTAACGATTAATTTAAATTTATTAGTTTTTTGAAAATATAACGATTAATTATTAGTTAAATTTGATTAAAGCACAAAAATGTATAGTCACATAAGTCACATTATAGTAGTATTTGTCGAAAATCGAAATAACACTGGATTGACTTGTTCCTATGTCATCTAATAGCCAACTATGCAAACTGACGAGTATGTTGACAGTGTTTGGTTCAAGTGGCGCGCGCGTCTTATTAACAATATAACCAGCAGAGCTGAACAATCGTTCACATGGAACTGATGTAGCTGGTATGCTCAGAATGATCTTGGCAAGGAATGCCAATTTTTGGATATCGATGTTCATTAAGTTTCCACCATTGTAGAGGGCCAACCGATTCAGCAACTTTCTTCTCCATTTTATAACGCAGTAATTCATCAGAAGAGCTGTCGACATGATCTTCCGTGTCTGAGTCAGACTCCATTAGCTGTTCATTTGGTTCACATAGAGTTTCATTGTCAATGTCAGTATTATTCGTTGCATCAGTCTCCATCTGCTCATCATGAGCATCAACTGCTATTTGTTGTTCAATACGTGGCCAAGTTCGTTCTTTTGCATCTTTTGACAAACACTTCAGGTATTTGTAGCGTGGATCAAGTGCTGTTGCAATCTGTAGTATTTCAGTATTTGTAGAGTGGATCAAGTGCTGTTGCAATCTGTAGTATTTCAATACTTGTCAATTTAGCTACACGTTCATGAAGTCATTAATCAACGCTGCCTTAAATTTAGCTATGTAGCCCGGATCATCATCGTGTACAGTCATGTGATTTGTCAACGATGATAGCAGTGGCAATACACAGCCACATGAAACATAATCTTGATCGCCAAGCAGGACCGTGGTCTGACAGAATAAGTTCAAAACTTTGACATATTTCGAAGTCTTCTCCCAATCCGAATCTGACAGTTTTGGACCTTCGTATTGCTTCTTTTTATCTGACATGTAGACAGTTAATGTTTCTCTGGTCTGTAGAAGACTCTGACATGTAGACAGTTAATGTTTCTCTGGCCTGTAGAAGACTCTCCAGAATAATACTGTTCCATCTTGTTGGTACATCTTGCTGCAGCTTACACAATGGTGACTCAGTACAATTTTGCAACTCGGTTGTGTTTGCAGCACTATGTTTAAAATGTCCGACAATTTTTCGACATTTGCCAAACAATGTTTCGGTATCAGCGGCTTTAAATCCGGGCAATATGTTCAGTTGTAGGCTATGAACCAAACAAGGAATATGTGCAAAACCGGTTTTATCAACAGCTGAAACCATATTTCTTGCATTGTCAGTAACTAGAGCCTGAATTCTGTTCGTTATATCCCAGTCTAATGCAAACTGTTTATATAACTCGGCAACACTGTCAGAATAATGACGTTCAACAACATTCACGCATTCAAGAACATTTTTCAATTTCCAGACATCGGCAATCCAATGGCCAGTAATTGCACAATAGCTTTCGTTGCCTAGAGATGTCCAAAAATCAGATGTCAGCGCAATTCCCTTTGAGTTTTTTACAGATTTTTTTTAACACTTTGAATCTTGCTGTTATACTTAGCAGTCAACAGTTTGTCAATAGTGCGGCGGGAAGGTAGCTTATATTCACCATTTTGCAATGCTGTCCGTAATACTTGTTGAAGGTCATCGTCATCTACTATTGATATTGGTCTGCCACTACTAGCAATCCAGTTTGCAATGCTGTCCGTAATACTTGTTGAAGGTCATCGTCATCTACTATTGATATTGGTCTGCCACTACTAGCAATCCGGTTTGCAAGTGATACTTGAATATCATGTTCTAATGCAGCACTCACTGGACGATCAGACAGATGACAAAAGTGACAAAAGTACAAGTGATACTTGAATATCATGTTGTAATGCAGCACTCACTGGATCAGACAGATGACAAAAGTGACAAAAGTACAAGTGATACTTGAATATCATGTTGTAATGCAGCACTCACTGGACGATCAGACAGATGACAAAAGTGACAAAAGTACAAGTGATACTTGAATATCATGTTGTAATGCAGCACTCACTGGATGATCAGACGGACGACAAAAGTGACTCAAAGTAGCCTGCTTCGAAGTAGGTGACGATGCTGCAATAGACCGTCGCAACTGAAGTTTCTGATACTGTACTGTAGTGGATGTTTGTTTTGGAGTTGGTAAGTAAGCGAGGTGTTAGAACCATGGTAGGCAAACGATTTAGCACAATGAACGCAATAAACCTTTTCAGCATTTTCAATATTTCCATCAGTCAATACTTTAAAACCAAAATGTTCATGTAATCGTCCGGAAATTTGTTTATATTTCTCTGATGCCATGTTGTTACTTTTAGACTTCCGGTTCATTTGTATAAGTGATGGGAGAAAAGTTTTCGATTAATCGTTAAAAAAAATTTAATCGTTAATAAAAAATTAACGAGTAATCGATTAATTAATCGATAATTTCCGCAGCCCTAATATTATACCAGAATGATTTCAGTCGTTTACGACGTAATTGTACGGTTAAATGCATGATGTCATCACTACGTCATTCAACAATAAAGAAAAGGGGATAAAAATATCTACTACGAATAGCATTTTTTTAAAAGTTTTGAAGATTCATAGCGAAATCATAATAGATGGACTGTTCCCGCATTTAGATTTATCAGTCTTGATAAATAAAGAATGTGTTGTTCATTCAGACAAAAATTCGATTTTCTTCACTAAGTGCGGAATCGCACTTAACCCGCAAATGAACTTTCACAAATGTATAATGCACCAATAAAAAACACATAATATAAGAAATTAACAATACTGCTAAGGAAATTTAGAGTTGGAATTCATTGCACTCTAAGAATTGTTAAGCTGAATAAACCCCGTAACTAGATCTCTTTCAATGTTTTGCATGGGAATAAACCCATCATTTCTCTGCCTTTTCCAGGCTTATACTTACCAGTCGCATTACAAAAAATTTAAATTGTCTTTACCTGCCATCTTGTAAAGTTAAACAAAGAAACGGGTACTTTTCTCTTCCTTACAGATTACGTAATAGGGTATTTTAACTTTTCTCTAACCACCATCTTGTAAGTTAAGCAAAGAAAAGTTAACTCCACTCTTTGCCAGACACCCATCTCTTCCTTACAGATCACGTGATAGGGAATTTCAATTTTTCTCTAGCCACCGTCTTGTAAGTTAAGCAAAGTTAACTCCACTCTTTGCCAGACACAATCTCTTCCTGACAGAACACGTGATAGGGAATTTCAATTTTTCTCTAACTATTCCTTAAAAATCACGTGACAGGAATTTCAAAACACTGACGACGTTCACTAAGGGTCATCTACTGTGATTAAGATCTTCAAGGAAACGTTGACATTTCATTGTCTCTTTCTTTTACTGCTTGTTCCCGATAAACATTATTTATACAAAGCGTCGAATTTTGTATATAGTGTTGTCTTTTTGCACTTGTAAGGTTTCGTGAAATTAATGTGCAGTTGTTTACATTATTAAATGTAATATATCGAAATCTTAGTGCTGATATTGTTGGAATTTATTTTGTTTTATTTAAACACTATGGCTTTTTCCTCACTATCTCTCTATTATGCCTTTGACTTTCTCTTTGTTTCCCGTGGATTATTATCACTTTACATCTGACTTTCACTCTTCTATTTCTCGCTCTTCTCTTCTCCGTCTCTCTCCATCTGTCTTTTGTTTTTATTTTTCTGATTCTGACTTTTTCTTAATTTTTTTCTCTCTCCACTCTCTGTTATTTTATTTCTCGTTCTCTGCCTCTTTCTTACATTCCCTCTGAATTTGCCTGTCTGTCTGTTTGTCTCTCTCTCTCACTGTATTTTATTCTTTCACGTTGTTATCTTCATTTTTTCTATTTGTTTTTTTATGGAGTAAAAGGTGCTCTCTAGTGTATTTCTAATTCTCTTTCCCTTTCTAAGTCTTTCTGTCTCTCTCTCTCTCCGTATTTCTTACTTTTCCCTCTTAATATATTGTAATTCGCAGCTTTATCCTTAATCTTCTTTTTCTTTTTCTGTATAAAAGAAAAAATATGAAAGGAATGTGTTTTGATGCTAGCAGGGTTTTCCCCGGTAATCGTTGGCATTTCATTTACGGTCAGTGCCATTGCGAAAAGCTACAGTCGGTGGGTTGCAGTAGACTAGTAGAGAGACGCTTTGTTACAGGTCTTGTTTTTACTGAACATAGTGGGACATGTAGTAACAATCCCAATTTAAAATGAATATTGTAAGAAGTATAGTTACAAGTCCTTTGAGTACTGGGCATTGTGAAAACCGTGGTTGCAGTTCTTTTGTTTTACTGTGGAATGCATAGTGTAATATAGATCCTGCGTTAACGGACCATTTGGGGTGGTGTTAAATATCTTGGCCGAACATTCACTATGCTGCCATCGCGGTGTGTTTTTTTTGGTGTGTGAGAGGAAAATTAGTGATCAGTGCCTTCGTTTCTACGACTCCTCTTCATTATTCTTCAATTATTGACCACGTCCTTTCTGCGTCATTAAAGAATTGACGCATGGCCTCGACAAGTTCAGTGATGCGATCGCGATGTCGCGTGTACGATTTTGGTGATGGTTTTATTGCATGTTACCGTATTGTCATCTTCCGCATATTTGTTTGAGATTATAATATGATTACTGACTAACGTGGTATTTATTACCACACTGTTATTGGGTCTGAGTTTTCTGTTGGTTTTTTTTTTTGTTGATTTATTTATCTATTTTGAATTGATACTCTTTTTAACTCCATTCTCTCTCAATCAGTCAGTTAATTCACCATTAAGCTAACAGTTGCCTTTCATGACCGGACTTCTTGCCACTTCAAATTGAAAGTGATGAGACAATAGAATTCTCTACAGCAGGTAAACTTTTGATCTCAGTCCATTGGCTGTTCTCGGTCTCGTAAATCTTAACCATTGGATAACTATTCATCCAGTTGGAATTGGCTTGGATTGCTGCAGCAATTCTAACATTCTTAACTCGAGTTGTTTACTCCAAATCTGACACTTACAAAAATATCATCATAAGGAGTACCCAAGGTCGGGTCTCTTCGACAATTTAACAATTTATATGACAGTTAAGTCTAAAAATAGGGATAGACAAATTTACTCCACCACAGATACTAGTACTGCTGTTTGGTTCTGTGCAACTGTTTGAATGAGGTATTATTAATTAATTGTCCATAAATAATTACAAGTGATGAGAATCTTAATTTATGTTATTAATAATTCTCCAGCAGACACCACTTGTCTCTCTCACTTGGCGGATAAGCAAGTCCTGTAATCGTTTTCTCTCTTCCACAATAAAGACAAACATTTACCATCACACAATATTTCCGTAGGTGAAAAACATCTTACTGAAGGAGAAGAGAAATCTGTCTTTTAATCTATATTTAATTGAGCCCCTTCCTCCACTTTCTTCTCTAACATAAGGTTATCAATATGTAAGAAGATCATTAAATTTAGCAATAAAGTTATTAAATCAACAACCAAATATAAATATAACAAAAAAATCATTGAAAAAGATTACTTGACATCAACATTCCCATAAAATCATGTTCAAATAATTTTAATATCTATACAATTAAAACGAAAACCATCGCATCATTAGTTTATATGTTAAAAAGTGCCACCACCAGCACCACCACCACCCAAGAAACCCAACAACTTCACTATCAATAACAGCCACCACCACCACCACCGCAACCCCAAGCAAAAACCTCTCAGACTTGACAGATCCATTGGCAACAATGGACACCGATCAATTGATTCAGTGCTGTTAATGCCGAGCGTGATATTTCTAGTACCGCAAATTACGGGACACATATATTTTTCTCTCTAAGCACATAAGTGTTGCAATCGCCGCCCCAACCTCCCCCCCCCGCCAAAAAAAAAAAATGAAATCGGAAAATCCCCATCTACTTTCGCCCCTCATCTTCCCCACCCTAGAGTTGTCTTCGTTTCTGCCCTTTCGCCAATCACGTCAGTTTAACATAAACTGCTTCATTGACCATTTGCGTTAAGTCAGAAGTCTGTCCGATTCCTGGCGTTAGAGGCAGTCAGTGAAATAATGCCAAGTGATCACCCCACACCCCATCTTCCCCATACGTTTGGTCCATACACGATAAACGGCTTGTAGCTCCATACAGCTGCGACAGTTTGAACGCACACAAGTTGTAAATTTCCAGAGCTCTGATGGCTGCGGCAAGGGGGGAAAAAAAGATCGAGGGCGAGTAACCGAACTGTAGATTGCGTTGCATGGGTCTTCTAAAAGAGGGCAGAGTGCGGATTGATGTTAGCAGATGGTCTGCAGACACCAAACACTCTTACGACTTCAGAGTCTAATATTTCTAAGGACATATGACTGCTATTTAGTGCTTAGGAGTTTGTATTTGACACCCCCCCCCATTATTTCCTAAACAAAGGCACCGAAAAGGCAAAAAAATAAAACAACAACAAAAAAAAACAACCGATAAACAAAAGTTAACGGCAGATTCATAGTCACGTCAAGAACATACAATCATGTGCAGGATACTGTAAGTTCTACCAAGCTGCAACAATTCTTGGACACTGAAGGTTGCTATGAACATAAACACGCAACGATCGGGGTGTGGACGTGCTCCGTGTCATAGATGTGTAATGGCGATAAGTGATGTATTTCCTTCACTAGTTTTGCGCACAGCATGTCGCCAGAAAGAAAAAAAAACAACAGCCCTCACTGGCATATCAGTAACAGCAAGCCTTATTATTATTATTATTATTATTTTTTTTTTTTTAGTAGCTCAGTGACATTTTCTGGAAATATGTCAACACCGTGTTCTTTGAGAAGTGGGCAACAAAAAGTTCATATACATTTAAAAAATGTTTATTTGGACATGCACGAATACCACTCAGGATAAATTGTGAACAATTATTACCTTGTCTGTCGGTTCCTAGATTCTATAATCCTAATTAGAGCAACACTAATTCCTGTTTCCATGCTGCCTTGATAAAGGCCACATTCATTTCCCAACTGTCAGGACGTGGGCACCACTAAAACCTTCATTCCCTATACTGTCATGGCGTGGGTACCCTTCCTATACTGCCATGATGTGGGCACCACTAAAATCCCATTTCCTCTACTGTCATGACGTGAGCACCACTAAAATTCTCATTTGCTGTACTGTCAGGACGTGGGCCACCTTCCTGTACTGTCATGACGTGGGCACCACCAAAATCTGAATTTCCTGTATTACCACGACGTGGGCACCCTTCCTAAACTCGAGGTGAGCAACGTGTTTTCCGTTCTTATTCTGCTAAGGGATGAGCATGTTTCTCTTCTTATACTGCCATGTGAAGTGAGCAACATGTTATCACTCCCTATATGGATAAGATGTGGGTAAAATGTTTTTTTCCCCTTCCTATGCTTCCCTGATGTGAGCAACATCAGTCTTTCCTCTGGGTATACTCTAATTTGGACAATGTTCCTAATTATTCGCTTAACCTCATTTACTGGCACTGAATATTTTATAGAGAAATTTTTATATTTAAAAAATAAGTCATGTATTTTGGATATCTTTGTTTTGTAAAACGAAAAAGGTGATCTAGCATGTCTAATTACTTAAATCTTTGTAATGGACAGACAGACACAGACAAACATATATTTGAATTATTATCTTTTCTCTGTACTTTTTTCCGTGTTACAAATTTCTCGAAAAACTGTTACATTTGCATCAATGGGGAAAAAACAAAAGTAACATATCGTAAGTCATCGAGGCAGCGAAGGAATTATCACCTTTATTCAGGACCACTGAAGTCTAATCACACATACAGGATTTTGTAATATTGATTCGTTGAATATGGAACTTTTGCCAACCATCTGAAAAAGTGCTACTCCCCAAGTCTTCGATTATAATTATCCAACCATATAATTTTCCCTGTTAATCTGCATTTTAACATTCGACATTTTGAGTTTCCGCTATTTTGTTTTCATTTATTGACGTCACATCATGTAATTCTCACTGTTACATACGTCACATCATGTAATTATCGCTGTTACGCACATCAGGTCAAACTTCAATCATACACTATTTGATTGTCGTTGTCTTTCTTTCTTCAACTCTTGAAACTAAGTTACCAAATTCCCGCAGATTTGTACATCCCACCAGCCTTCAACAACAATTATAAGCTCACCGTTGATTTGTACAACTCCCACCACCACCACCACCATTGGTCCTCACTGATTACATGTAATTAAATGAGTTCTTATTTATGTCTTTTATTTAAATAATAATAATATTTGAATAACAAAGGTAATCGGACTCACAGAGCCAATATTACTCGATAAGATAGGGATGGGGGGCACACGCTTACGGGTACTTTTGCTCGAAGCGCTGCTCTCTGTTGACTTAGTGGTTTATATTTGAGTGGCATAACGTTTACTTTCATGAAGGATATTGTTTAATCTTTACGGTTTTATTATTTATAGAATAAAGTGTCAAGCTTACTCATCAGATCATGACTGTACATTTTGATTTCAAGTGAATAATCTTTAAACAAAAACATATCTATCTGCCAGCCTGCCGCCGGACTGTCCATCCATCCATCCATCCATCCATCCATCCATCCATCAATCCATCCATCCATCCACCCATCCATCCATTTATCTAGTTCCTAAGTTACAATCTAATTAAACAGGTCAGCAGATTTTATTTTAATTATTTACTTTGCATTTCTCTTGATTTTCCCAAAGTTATTATACAAAAAATGCTCGAGCACTCACAAACAAAACTCCGCGCACAATTTTACGCACGCACACAGCGCACAAAAAAAAAACGCGAGCGCGCAAATAAGCATTCTTCATAAAAGTGAGAGAAGTGATGTCAATTTCAAGACGGAAAACTTTCTAGCTGTACGTGAGAGATGTGACGTCATTTTCAAGACGGAAACTTTCTAGCTGTACATGGCAGTAATAATGAGCGCATTTCCCCGTACGTCTGTGTGTGTGTGTGTGTGTGTGTGTGTGTGTGTGTGTGTGTGTGTGTGTGTATGTGTGTGTGTGAGTTTGGACGTGTGTATACTCTTGCTTGCAATTTTTTCTAACGCCTGCTGAGTCTAGATAGTATCCTGCAAAACTCATCCCGTGTTTTTGTTTTTTTCTTTCCATCTAGATGCGTGGGGCCGGTATGACACTCTTGGAATACGGTCTGGTCGTGCTGACCAAGCAGGCATCGTCGCACTGATTATTGGTCCATGGTTGTCTCCGCCCTAACAATTTTCAAACAACATTCGTTGATTTCTCGAATACGGTCGGTGTCTCTTACGTAAGACCGGTTGAAGTTGGTCGAGGCTGTGTGAAACAAACTGGCAGCACATCTTCAAGTGTCTATCGACCTTCAGTGTGCGCGCGCACGCTTGCGAACGTGCGAGCATCTGTATTCATTTTTTAAAAAAATAATAAAAAACGGTAGAAAAGCCATAAGACCCAGGTTCGAAGAAAGCTGGTTGCATATGACGTCATCTAAGTTCTTGTTTTTCCTGGACTGAGAGCGCGGAAGAAGATTGGAAGACCACGCAGGCACCAAAGCTCAACAGTAACCTTCGCCTAGATTGAAGACATTTTTCACGTCTGCTGTTTCCCGGGCGGAGGGTTATGACTTTAGTGCATGTATGAATGCCTTCCTCTGTGTTAGCACGCTATTGTTGATTTGGCGTTTGGCTCAGTACTTCAGCGTTTGGCTAGATTAGTCCTTTAGTCTGAAGATGGCGTTGTTCACACGCAAGAAACACTGACAGGGGGGGAGGGGTATGATGGTTCAGTAGCCGAGAAGTCGAAGGATTATACCCGCACTGAAAGGAAGAGAATTTGAAAGGGAAAGAGAGACTGTGTGGTGCATATACAAGTCTGAAGTGAAGTTGTCTGAATCGAATATTCCTCTGCAAGTTATGTCTGATCGAATCTTCTTCGGCAAGTTGGGTGTGATCGAGTCTTCGATACCAAGGACGATTTGCCAACGTCGGTCACCCGCAGCGGTGGCTGTTGGCTTGGTTTATCTTGGACGTTTTTAAGAGGTATATTCTTTCTTTCTTTCTTTCTTTCTTTCTTTCTTTCTTTCTTTCTTTCTTTCTTTCTTTCTTTCTTTCTTTCTTTCTTTCTTTCTTTCTTTCTTTCTTTCTTTCTTTCTTTCTTTCTTTCTTTCTTTCTTTCGTAAAAAAGACATAAACAGTATTTAAACAAGACAAATATGTATGCAAAACAAGACATAATAAGTATATAAACAAGACATAATTAGTATATAAACAAGAAATAAAATGAACAATAGAGAAAGCAGTTTTCCTGTTCTATACCAATATATTTATTTTTTTCTCAAATAATCCTTTTCTATTCAAAACCAGAAGATATCTGTGTGATTAGCAATTTTAATACCTACAGCAGCTAGTATTTTAAAATGCTTGCAAAGATACCAGTCACTAATAAACAATAAAATCAGCGTCATAGGAAAAAAATAACAGTTCAGTTGAGTGGTCCATGAGTTATTTATATTGGTATAGTAACTTCAACTGTCAAAATCGGCAATTGCGTTGAGCGATTGATCATTTGCCGAACTCTTGCACGAGTTTCATTTTTAACGATTTATTCAAGCCAAAACTTATTAAATCAGTAAACCTTTAATATAGACAGGTTAAATCCTGTAGTCTTTTTTTTTCTTTTTTTTTTAAATACACATTAAGTATGACTGTAGCGCATTGTCATTCATTTGTAGCATCACTATTTATTACATCAATACTTGTTACTTATGCTGCGTTATTGTCTTTAATGTATTATACAAGCTACATTATCATATCTGTACGACATTGTCTTACATGTATTATACAAGCTACATTATCATATCTGTACGACATTGTCTTACATGTATTATACTTATGCTGCGTTATTGTCTTTAATGTATTATACAACCTACATTATCATATCTGTACGACATTGTCTTACATGTATTATACAAGCTACATTATCATATCTGTACGACATTGTCTTACATGTATTATACAAGCTACATTATCATATCTGTACGACATTGTCTTACATGTATTATACAAGCTACATTATCATATCTGTACGACATTGTCTTACAATATGCTACACTACTACTACTACTACCCAGCCTCTTTCCACGACTTCTGTTTGACTGTCGGTTGTGATCCAAGGTCTCGGAATCTTTCCAAGATTCTGGGAGGTCCAAGGAGGATGTGGGCACTTCTGAAGAGTGCTGCTTTGAGTAGTGGGGCGAGTCCAGGGAGTTTATTCAGATAGCCTTCCAACTCAGATGTTATGTTCCCTAAGGCTCTAGTCACTATAGCCTATAGGTACCACTTCTGCTTTTACATTCCACAGTTTCTGGATTTCTAATCTGAGGATCATTGGTATTTTTCTCTTTCTTTTGTTTTTATGTTTCTGTCACTTGGAACAACGACGTCAATGGTCATCGTGCAGGAATCACTCGATCTGTTCTTATCTCCAAGTCACACAGTATCTTGTCTTCTTCTGTTTCGGTGACTGCTTCTGGTATGTACATCCATGATTTTACTCCATAGTTCTTACGTAGATATCTATGTATAAGTTTTGCCACTTTTGGTGTATTCAGTTCCAGCCAGAACCTGATATCCAGATAGTATGTGTTCTGTTGTTTTATCCATGGATTTGCAGAATCTGCATTTGGAATAATTTTGATATTTTTATGATATTTGTTTTGTGCGACTTCATGTTAAGTGCTTGATCTTATGCAGCTGTTACGAGTGCTTCTGTTTCTGCTTTCAAACCTGCCTCTTTCAGCAGCTGTATATTGATTGTTTTGTTGAAGTTTCATCAGCTTGTCGCACATACTGGCCATGGAGAGGTTTTGTCTCCAGTTATTTTGTTTTACTGTTAAAGCCTGTTTCGTTGTTTTCTTACATGATTTTCTGTCTTTTTTTGTGGGGCTTGGTATAATCCACTCATCTTTTCTGCTTCTATCCAGCGGCTCATCTTTGGTGTTATTCCAGATGTAGTCCACAGGGCCGATAACCTCTCCTTCAATCACATCTTTGATTTTCTTCAGACCTCTCCCTTCCAGTTTCAGAGATACATAGAGGCCCGTCTACGTCTGCTTTTGGGTGAAAGGCTTTATGTATTGTGAGTAGTTTTCTTGTTTTCTGTCCAATTCATTTATTTCATTTGTTGTCCAACCTATGATACCTCCAGTGTATCTGATTACAGGTATTTCGTAAGCATTAAGGGCTTCTATTTTGTTAACCTTATTTAGCTTCGACTTTAGGACATCTACCTCGTTCTTGATACTCTCTTTAAGCTTTAGACTTTACTTCATTCTGCTTTTCTTGATGTTGCAGTATCCCCAGGTATTTATATCCTTTTCCCACTGAAACATCTTTGATTTTTCCGATGTCGAATTGTAGGCCTTCTGTTGTTTTGACCTTGCCTTTCTGGACGATGATTCTCCCACATTTCTCAAGGTCAAATTTCATGTTAATGTCTTCCCTACCTATCTTCTAGAGTACTGATCAGCGAATTGATATTATGTTCATTTTTACCATAAAACATTAGATCGTCCGTTTACAGTAAATGACTGATAATATGCCCTGGCTTCATTTTGTACCCTAGTCCTGTTTTCTGAATGACTTGACCGAGGATTTAGGGTTTTGCAGAACAGCAGTGGTGGTAGGGAATATCCTTGAAAATTCCATATTTTATTGGTATGTCTGCAATTTCTATATTGTTGCATATTAGGGTGGTTGTCTAACTTGTCATTGATACTTGTACAAAGTTTTGTGTGAAGGTGTTATTATGTATATTTTTGTTGTTTGAAGTATCCATGAATGTGGAACTGAATCATAGGCCTTTTAGTAGTCCGCTCATGCCATTGCAAGATTTATTCTTCATTTCTTTCAATCCGTAACTAGAGCTTCATCAATTGCCAATTTGTTTCTCTGATGCCTAATCTAGCACTCTTTTGTTCATTTGTTAATATTTTCTTTATTTCGAGATGGGACATGATTTTATCAATACAATTCCTGATAATAATTTATGGGTATTGATAAGCATGTAATTGGCCAATAGTTGTTTGGTGTTGTGTCTTTCTCTGGATCTTTAGGCTTGTTTTCCCTTTTATCACCCAGGTTGGCAAGGTTTCTGGTTTGTTTAGTATTCCCGCAGTTGGTCAGTAATTCTAACGTGTAAAGAGGTAAGATTTAAATTTAAAAAAACAGGGTGCTTTCCAATTTGCCATCTTACTTATTTTTTTCTTAATATCTTCCTCAATGATTGTGATGTTGCATTGTTGTGGCGTGCTTTTATGGTTCCTTCTACTTTAGTTACATTATTATAACTTTAGGTCATAGTTTTACACACATTACATTATTGTATTTGTACAACAATGACGTACATAAGTTACATTGTTATAACTTTAGGTCATAGTTTTACACACATTACATTATTGTATTTGTAGAACAATGACGTACATAAGTTACATTATTATAACTTTAGGTCATAGTTTTACACACATTACATTATTGTATTTGTACAACAATGACGTACATAAGTTACATTGTTATAACTTTAGGTCATAGTTTTACACACATTACATTATTGTATTTGTAGAACAATGACGACATAAGTTACATTATTATATCTGCAATATATTGTTTCGCACACATTACCTAGGCATTTTCAAAACATCATCGTAATCGCCGTCGCCATCATCGTTCTCGTCTTCACAGCCGTTATTATTATCACTGATTATCTGGTTGTGTGTCGTTCTAATGTAATATAGTAAGTTGAATGCTGAAATGAACGAGGCTTTGGGAAACAATAAATAGTGGCCATATTTTTTCATTTTTGCATTCTGCAACAAGTCTTCTGCAATAAACCACTGACCCAATATATATATATATTTCGCCCCCCGCCCCCTAAGAGAAAAAAAATGATTTTTTTCCTAACGGGGCTTATTCACTTCGTCTTGATTCCCAACATGCCTTGCCTTTTCTCTCTCTGTTGATTGAAAACGGAACTTTGATCGATTGAAACAGCTCGAATCTCCCGCCATTTTGGGCAGAAGAGGCATCATTTATGAGAAATATGATATATTATTTATTATTTTTGATTGCTAATGTTGATATGTCGATCCAAAATGGCTGCTTACTAAATCGCGTGTGGGCTTTTCACCCATTTGGATGAATTTTATCTCTTTATTTTCTTCAAATGAAATATGTAAAAATGTGAATATTTTAAAAGCATTTACTAAACACAGTCCGTGTCGTGAAGAACCTTGGGGTGACCTTACAATAATGTATTATAGAGTTGGATTCATGACAAGGCTCAAAATAGCGTGCCGCAAAGCGAAATTTCAAAACATGCCTATATTATGGCTCTAACATGAAATGTACAAATTAAGTCACCAAACAGGAAATGTTTAAAAGAGAATTGAATGTACTTTTAAATCAGGCTAGTTTGGAATTTCTGTATGTCAGCCAGTTTTCATAATTTTAGACTTGGAAAATTTGGAAAAAATAGAAAGTTTTTTCTCCAATATTATTTTGCTATAGCAATAGAACGTCCTGATCTCTCTCTCTCTCTCGCTCTCGCAACCTACCTAATCTATCTATCTATACGTGTTTGTGTGCATGTAGATGCTTTTATGTGTAGGTGTATTTATGTGTCTGTAAATACAGTGTGTAGGTGTATTTTTTCCTGAGCTAGACTGAAGATATAAAAAAAGCTCCCTACGAACTAAACAACTGCTCTGTGGGAGTGAGCATTAAAACAACAAAAAAATAACATAATTATTTATACGTCTGCTCATATGGGAACTAAGACAACAACAATACCGCAGTCCATTTTCGAGCTGAATGAGAATTCTTATAATAAAACAACAGACTGCCGAAACATCGGTCAGTTTGACATCTCAGTGCCAAACAACAAAACAAACCAAATCCGTCAGAGTTCCAATCTCTTAGATCACGAAACATAACTTACAGAAAATGGAACGAGGTTAGAAAACAATGGAAAGAAAGAAAGAAAGACAACCATACAAATCATACTTGACTGTTGAATTTACTCCCATTATTCTCTGGAAATAATTTGCAGTCTAGTAAGCGTAATTTGAGGACTGACAAAGTCAAACGAATTTGTATTCGCACTTAGGTTCGGGGAACAATCAATGCCTGCTTAACGCACCCCGCAGCTGGCATTGCTCGGCTATCGAGCTTTTGAGTTGAAATAAAGCTACACTAAGACACTCACGGCGAATGACTCAGACAGGCAAATTGGTGTCGGCTGACAATAATAAATCAGTGTACAACTGGAATACAAGAGAGAGAGAGAGAGAGAGAGAGAGAGAGAGAGAGAGAGAGAGAGAGAGAGAGAGAGAGAGAGAGAGAGAGAGAGAGAGAGAGAGAGAGAGAGAGAGAGAGAGAGAGAGAGAGAGAGAGAGAGAGAGAGAGAGAGAGAAGAAAATGATAGCAAACAAACGGAAAATACCAAGTATAAAGGATTTATAGTTTTTAATACTGAACCAATTTTGGTCCTATTGATTTTACTTTTTAGCGACTTCAAAGTCTGGTCGAATCTGACTTCGAATGTGAGTTATTCAGAATATTATTTCTATTTCTCATCATATTTGTGTATATTTTACAAGCCTTGCTTTACAAGTAAAAATTATTATTATTTTTATTAGTTTGTTGTCTTGAAATACCGAAAAATTTAAATCTGAAATAAGTAGAAGTGTTTCATCTCTCAAATACCTATAATTTATTTTTTGTATGACATATACTAGCAAATAATTATTAAAAAATAACAGTGCTCTACAGAACATGCCGTTATTTATATTTAGAAGTGCATTCTGTGTTGGAGATGGACTTTGCTGTATTACGTTCTGTGTTGGAAATGGACTTTGCTGTATTACGTTCTGTGTTGGAGATGGACTTAGCTGTATTACGTTCTGTGTTGGAAATGGACTTTGCTGTATTACGTTCTGTGTTGGAGATGGACTTTGCTGTATTACGTTATTTATTGGAGTTGGGGCTTGACTGTATTTCGTTCTGTGTTGGAAATGGAAGCAGTACTACGTTTTGTGTTGGAGATGAACTTGGCTGTAGTTCATTCTGTTCTGGAGATAGTCTTGGCTGTGATGTTCAGTGTTGGAGATGGACTTAGCAGTACTACGTTTTGTGTTGGAGATGAACTTGGCTGTAGTTCATTCTGTTCTGGAGATAGTCTTGGCTGTGATGTTCAGTGTTGGAGATGGACTTAGCAGTACTACGTTTTGTGTTGGAGATGAACTTGGCTGTAGTTCATTCTGTTCTGGAGATAGCCTTGGCTGTATTTCGTTCTGTGTTGGAGATGAACTTGGCAGGATTACGTTCTGTGTTGGAGATGGACTTCGCAGTATTACATTCTTTGTTGGAGATGGACTTATCAGTAGGCATTCTATGTTGATGGACTTAGTAGCATAATTTCTAAGATGGAGATAGATTTAACATAATTTGATACTTTTACTTTTACTTTTAAAATCTTTGTGATTATAAACATTTTAAATGCTGAAACTGATTTCAACCTCTATGAGCAAATTTGGCCTGAGCAAAGCCATCTCTTTACTCTTAAGAGTTGTTAAGATTTTAGCAGGAACACTCTTTCCCTGACTTTGAAAAAAATAAAATATTACTTTAAAAAAAATTTCCTTTAGCTGACACGCCCTTTAATGTAAAACACATTTCAACAGTTGAATTTCATCTGGTGCACATTTTGTTTTAAAAGACATCGCTAGAGTTACAGCTCGGGGGGGGGGGGGGGGATATTGAAGCATTTGTTCGTGCTTGTGCTTGCGTGTTTTCCTGCTAATCTTTCCTTGCGTGTGAAACATCACACTTTATATTAAATGCATTTGATATGAGGCTTTATCTAGATTTCAAATTAGCCGCAAGCATATGGTGGGTGCGAATGAACCTGATATTACAATTACCGCCACTATTAGTGGTATTACTTTTGCCGTGCAGGAGTGAGAGTTTGCGCGTGTGTGTGTGTGTGTGTATGTGTGTGTGTGTGTGTGTGTGTGTGTGTGTGTGTGTGTGTGTGTGTGTGTGTGTGTGTGAATGTGTGCGCGTGTTGTGCATGTGAGCACTTGTGAATAATTTGCGACTTAATAGGCCACTGCCACTTTCTATATATTGCGAGATGCTAGGAGAAATATGACGCAGTTTTACAGAACACTTTCTGTGATAATACTACACATTTTACAGGATAATGTGCTTGATATTACCTCAGATTTTACAGCCAGTTTGTATGCTTTAAATGTAACTTTTTACAGAACAATTCGTATGATTTAGATGTCACGTTTAACATAACAATTTGTATGTTTTAAGTTTCACGTTTAACATAATAATTCGTATGATTTAAGTGTCACATTTTACAGAACAGTTTGCTTCATTATACAACGCATTTTAAATCAGTTTGTATGATTTATTTACAGAACAATTTGTATAATATACAACGCATTTTAAATGAGTTTGTATGATTTATTTACAGAACAATTTGTATAATATACAACGCATTTTAAATCAGTTTGTATGATTTATTTACAGAACAATTTGTATAATATACAACGCATTTTAAATCAGTTTGTATGATTTATTTACAAAACAATTTGTATAATATACAACGCATTTTAAATCAGTTTGTATGATTTATTTACAGAACAATTTGTGTGAATATACAACGCATTTTAAATCAGTTGGTATGATTTATTTACAGAACAATTTGTATGATTATACAACACATTTTAAATCAGTTTGTATGATTTATTTACGGAACAATTTGTATGAATATTCAACGCATTTTATATCAGTTTTTATAATTAAATGCCACATTTTACAGAAACTGAACAAATCGGATTATGCATCCCTTTTGCCTGATTGGTTTTTGTTGATTTTGTATTACTGTTTGCGCGAAAAAAAAGGTGTTATTTAGTGTCATAGTATACAGAGAAATATTAACTATTATACGTAATATTTTACAATGCGTACAATTTACAGAGCAGTTTGGTTAGGTAATACTATACAAAACAGTTTGTTGTAAGGGTACGCGTCATGCTTGACTGAACAGTTTGTGAGTATTTGTGCAGTAGTCTAAGAACCATGCAATCTGTCGACTTAACCTACATACTGTGAAGCCTGGTCCTCCAAACTATGGACAGGCAGTCAATCTAATAAGTTGTTTTGGATCAAGCAGAGAGATGATTATTCAACATCAGAATTGTGTCAGGAAGGGGGAAGATCCAAGTTCGAGCACCCCTGTGAAAGACAAAGATGACAGTAACTACATTCAAATTGCGACCCTCCTTCAGCTGTTTTTCCTGATTATGTTGTCTTATTTTTCGGACACACCCAACTTAATTTATGAAGGGTATTAAAATTTCTGTGAGTAATCAAAGATTCAATCAATTATTAGAAAAACCTCAGTGCACATAAAATTAAATATGAGTAGATAGGGTTAAGTAAGATATAGGATTTGAACTTAAGACTTAAACCTTCATCTATTTTTATTCAGTTGTGGAGGGGCTAAATAGCTTCATAACTCTCGTTTGTTGACATTTTTAATAACTTTATGTTTCTATTAGTTTTCTTGGTACTTTTGCTGCAGGTGTTTTAATAGCGGAAACTACATTGATTTTGCATATTGTCAATTTGTTACTTTTAACTTTTAAAAAAATTACTTATTATTTTGATCACCCATCATTTAGAAAATTATTCCTTTATTCCCAGAGCGCATGTTTTATGACAATATGGTTTGTGAAATGAGCGATTAAGATTTTTTTTTTATCCACCGCATGAAAGAGAACCCATAGGACAATAAAGATCAATCATATACAATCAAAATAGTAACTTGTCTACTATTGTTTTGAAATGGTGAGTGCGGTGTCTCCATTGTACTGTCCTGTATTGTTGACAATCTCACATACAAACAAACACATCAGCACACGTAACCCTTGCGTGCATAATAAAAGAGCCAGACAGACATGGTGTATGCATGTCCGGCATTGAAAAGAACAACATACAGGTCCTACGCTGTGTTGACAAATTACTAAGGGACTGAATACAGCTGTGACAGCGGAAACGTGACGTAGACGATAGCGGTATGTTACAGTGACGTTTTTCCACTGTTCACTTTCTTTGTTCAAACTCCCGTCCCCTTGGTGTTCTTGACACACGGTTAGTTGTATGTATTAGAATCTTCTTGATATTTGAATGTTTGTTTATACGCATACCCTCCTTGACTCACTCAAAATACCGCCCTACGAAATCCAAATTTTGCCACTGGATTGCACCATTGCACATGAATTTACACTTTTGCACAACACATCCCTTTTAATGGGCCATCGATTTTATTTTATATTCTGTATATGCTGCATGAAATGGATTTGTCAATACAATATGTATGATGTGATTTATAAAGGGTTTGCACTGTCTGATTTTCTTACCCAACAAGGGAATGCCATGCATGCCTTTAGGCCAAGTCAGAAATCCTAAACGCACCCTTCTCTCATTCTATACATTCCTTTATCAGATTCTTTACCCAAACATTTACCTCATTCAGGGTGGGGAAAAGTTCCCATGGAGTGATGAAACTGAGTCAGAGAGATACCACTTTGTTTTCTTCTTTTTTTTTTTTTTTAACACGACAGTGGACATTGTCTAGTGAAAAAGTACTGATAATAATCAGTGTTAGATATTAATGTTGTCTAGTGAAAAAGTATTGATAATAATCAGTGTTAGATATTAATGTTGTCTAGTGAAAAAGTATTGATAATAATCAGTGTTAGATATTAATGTTGTCTAGTGAAAAAGTACTGATAATAATCAGTGTTAGATATTAATGTTGTCTAGTGAAAAAGTATTGATAATAATCAGTGTTAGATATTAATGTTGTCTAGTGAAAAAGTATTGATAATAATCAGTGTTAGATATTAATGTTGTCTAGTGAAAAAGTATTGATAATAATCAGTGTTAGATATTAATGTTGTCTAGTGAAAAAGTATTGATAATAATCAGTGTTAGATATTAATGTTGTCTAGTGAAAAAGTACTGATAATAATCAGTGTTAGATATTAATGTTGTCTAGTGAAAAAGTATTGATAATAATCAGTGTTAGATATTAATGTTGTCTAGTGAAAAAGTATTGATAATAATCAGTGTTAGATATTAATGTTGTCTAGTGAAAAAGTATTGATAATAATCAGTGTTAGATATTAATGTTGTCTAGTGAAAAAGTACTGATAATAATCAGTGTTAGATATTAATGTTGTCTAGTGAAAAAGTATTGATAATAATCAGTGTTAGATATTAATGTTGTCTAGTGAAAAAGTACTGATAATAATCAGTGTTAGATATTAATGTTGTCTAGTGAAAAAGTATTGATAATAATCAGTGTTAGATATTAATGTTGTCTAGTGAAAAAGTATTGATAATAATCAGTGTTAGATATTAATGTTGTCTAGTGAAAAAGTACTGATAATAAATATAATTAGTGTTATATATTAATGTTGTCTAGTGAAAAAGTACTGATAATAATCAGTGTTAGTAATGTTGACTAATTAAAACGTATTGATAATAATCAGTGTTAAACATCTATGTTATCTTGTGGGAAGTTTAGATAATAATCAGTGTTAGACAGTAATGTTTTCTAGTGAAAAAGTACTGATAATAATAATAAGTGTTAAACAGTAATGTTATCTTGTTGGAAGTTAAGATAATAATCAGTGTTAGATAGTAATGTTGCCTTGTGGGAAGTTTAGATAATAATATAATCAGTTTTACACAGAAATGTAGTCTTGTTGAAAGATCAGCTAATAATCAGTGTTAGATAGTAATGTTTTCTATTTTTTTTTATCTATCTGTCTGTTTGTCTGCCTGTCTCTCTGCCTGCCCGGCCGCCCGGCCGCCCGGCCCTGCTTCCGTCCATCCATCCATCCATCTATCCATCCATCTATCTCTTGCCAAGTTGTGCCAGACACAAGACTGTCAGTTGGTATAAGCAAGACAGGATGAATCGCATGAGCAAACTGTAGCTGCAAAATTAGGCGTTGTTCAGACACATGCCAGACGATTGCACTTCGGCCTATACTGTACACGAAGCTCAGAGCTAAAGTATTCTGAGAGAGAGGAAGTTTCTTCTGTAAGTCACAGAGGTCATAACTTCCAGCTGAGCTTCTAAGGGCAGGCGTCGTTTATTATTTATTAACTGTATATAGAGAACAGGCAGGTGTCAAGCGTGAGGCTTTAACCCAGGCAACCAGGTGGTACAAAGATGCTTTAAAACAGCCAGGTGGTATCAATATGCCTTGACACAGACGCCCGGTGGTGGCAAGATACATCAATACAGAGAAGTGGTACTGTGACACAATGCGCGAAGTCGGCCTAGGCCGGAAGCACTTCCGAAATTAAAAAATGTGATGCATTAATTCAAGCGCTGTGTTAGAGAGTGATATATTAATTCAAGCAGGCGTGTTGGAGAGGGATACATTAATTCAAACAGGCGTGTTGGAGAGGGATACATTAATTCAAACGGGCGTGTTGGAGAGGGATACATTAATTCAAATAGGCGTGTTGGAGAGGGATACATTAATTCAAACAGGCGTGTTGGAGAGGGATACATTAATTCAAACAGGCGTGTTGGAGAGGGATACATTAATTCAAACGGGCGTGTTGGAGAGGGATACATTAATTCAAATAGGCGTGTTGGAGAGGGATACATTAATTCAAATAGGCGTGTTGGAGAGGGATACATTAATTCAAACAGGCGTGTTGGAGAGGGATACATTAATTCAAACAGGCGTGTTGGAGAGGGATATATTAATAGAGAGAAGAAGCACACGGATACGAGGAGAGGACGTTATAGAATAACACATAAACACATGTAGCCATATTGTAACATGATGTATTAATACAGACATGTAGTATTATAGTACATTATCTTAAGTAAACATATTTTAGCTGGCACATCAATACAAATAGACATGTTGTACTGTGATGTATTAATATAAAACGGTATTACTATGATACATTACCTCAAACAGGCTTAATACTTGAATCCATCATCAGTGTATCACAAACAAGCGCTCAGTAAAATTACTAACACATTGTAGCGGGATACATTAACACAGTCAACCAAACAGCTGGAACAATCATAAAACACACAACTTCTGGAACAGTGGAACAGTGCACAAAACACACAACTTCTGGAACAGTGCATAAAACACACAACTTCTGGAACAGTGCATAAAACATACAACTTCTGGAACAGTGCATACAACACATTGTTAGCACAGAGTGTTGTAACACGTCAACTATGCATAATACATCATGTATACGAGACATAATGACGTGAAAGTACATCATGTCATACAGCGCAATGGAAACGTGGCATATACCAAGCTGAAAACATGATATGATGTACAGCAAATGAAACGTACAAATACTACGGAATAATTATTAAATAGGGCGTGACTAAGTCAAGTGAACACAATTAAGATTCACCTTGCAAATACTGCAGCAATACAACCACAGGTATGAGACATTGCTACATGTATGTATACAATATATGACATTTAAACAAGCCATTTTGCAACATGTAAACAAACAATATAACACAGTCATGTGACAAAATAAACACATCACAAAACAGATTGTAAACCAGTGCACAACAAACGTTTCAATACGACATACATTATGTGAACATGACATAATACCTGAATTACAAAACGATGAAATACATGATATAAAGACTACTTAATATACCGTATGAATGCGTCACAATGCACTATATATATGATATAATGCACTATATCATGAATTCACAATGCACACGTAAATACGTCTATTGTAGCTTGTAAACACGACAAAAGTGCATTGTAAAGAAGACTAAGCACAATGCAAACAAGGCATAAAGCACTAAATAAATATGACATAATGCACCATACAAACACAACATAATGCACTATGAACACAACACAAATCACTTTTAAACACGATATACAATGCACTATTTGAACGGCATAATGCACAATGTAAACACGACATAATGCACCACGAAAACACGATATAATGCACTAGATAAATACGACATAAAGGTCCATGTAAACACGATATAATGCACTATATAAACTCGACACAATGCACCACGTAAGCACGACATAATGTACTATATAAACACGACATAATGCACTATATAAACACGACAATAATGCACTATATAAACACGACATAATGCACTGTATAAACACGACACAATGCACTATATAAAACGACATAATGCTCCACTTAAACAGGACATAATGCACTATATAAACACTACATAATGCACCAAGTAAACACGATATATTGCACCATGTTAAAAGGAGAATGCATTAGCAGGTATGCCAAACATATTACAAGGAGACAGTGCCAAAGAGAGTGTTGAACAAAATGGCATCAGTCTATTTAAAAATTGTGTACAACATATGTTTACCTGTTTAAAAGTACAATGAACTGTAAACCTATAGTCAGTGTAAATATTAACTGTAAAATTGTGTGTGTAATAAGTTTATAAAAGACAGTATTCTTTTTCTGCCTATTACAGTATAATAGATACGTACTATGGAAGCATTAAATCTGTAAAGAACGAATATAAAAATAGACTTTATTGTCGCTATAAATGAATAGGAGAGTATATTTTAAGTCTGTTAAAATAAACAGTAAAAAAAATAATTAGTTCATTTTCACAGATAGTAAATATATAATATCAGTTCACTTCATCTAAATGTATGATACCATTTCATAGAAATAAAAAAGAAACTATACATGATGTGAACGTAGTAAGACTAGTGAAAGTATTGTGGCAGACTAACAATAGCTATAAATAATATGCTTGCATCACTAAAAATAAGCATGTAATTGATATAAGCCCTGATTTACAACAAAAGTACATTGCGTCAATATAAACGTAATAAATATACACTCGAGTAAACAATTAAAAAACAACCAAATTATGTAACAGAATTAGATAACTTAGATCTACGACAGACTAACTTTCTGGCACCGTCAGAGGCAGGAAAAGCTATTACTCTACTTTTAACTAAAATGTCTTTCTCCCGCCCAAGACCACACCCTATTTATTTGCGTGATTTCTTGTCGCGAAACTGTGAGATAAGCTTATCTAAAGTTCTTGAACAAAATGCTTCCGACTAGAATGCTAGATGGAAGTTATGTCTGCCGAACAGATTTTCTTCAGGACACGCCTCTTACCCCAAACAGTGAGAACCTATCAGATCACGCGCATGCGCAGTTTCGCATCTCCCAGTCAAAATAATGACCGGCTTTGCCGAGATCAGCGATAATGCTAAATACATAGTAGTTTTTCTCCAATACCTCCATGTGTCCTGCAGATAGTTTGCTTGTTGTTTTCAATGTGTGAGTGTGTGTGTGTGCGCGCGCGCGCGTATGTGTAATATGTATGTGTAATATGTGCGTGTGTGTGTGTCTGTGTGTGTGTGTGTGTGCTGGATGAGCATCTAATCAGTATATAAATACGTTTTGTTTATTTACTCCAACATGACGTGCTCTGTGTCAGTTGCCCCTCCCATCTTTCCTCCATCCCCAGCCATGAGCGATAACTACCTCACTGCTAGGCTGCCCTCCCTTCCTCTCTCTCTCGCTCTCATGTCTCAGTTTCACGTTCACTCGTTACTGGTGTTACTGGAGTAACAGACGAATTCTTGGTCCGCGAGATCCCTTTTATGACAGAATTTGGTTTATGGATTGAGTGGGGAGAGTTTAAGGGGGTATATGCGTGTGAGTGAGCCAGGGAGGTTGAGATAGGAAGAAGGATGGGGGATGGAGCCGGGGAAAGATGATAACATGTTTACTGAGGTGTAGTAGAATTCGTTCGGGAAGTTAGGATGCATGCCACTCGAGAGGAAAATTACCTTTGATTGAGGGAAATCAATTTGTGTGTGAGAGAAGTGGTGGGGGTGGAGAGAGGAATCAGGAATGCAACGCTGTGGTGGTGGAAAATACCGGCATATTACTGAAGATCGTCCAGCTATGACCTTGAGGTCACTGACCTCTCAGGTGCTCCCCACTTTATCCCACTCGTCTCTCAGCTGTACTCTTTTTCAAAAATCTGATTGTTCTAACACCACAAAATTGTAGTGTAGTTAAATACCGTATCAGGAATATTAAAAAATGCACGCTTAAATGAACCCTGGCAAATGAACTGCCAAAATGTTGATCGGCCATTTTTGTTCCACACATGGGAAACACCAGATTTAGCGTCGCAGAGATGACGTCAGGAGAGCTCGCGCTTGAAATTGAACTATTTCTATTGATTGTTTCATGGCCTTGCCAGAAAACTGGGCCAAATTGGCTCCAAGTGGCTCATTTCAGTAGAGGCACTTCTGGCCAGTGAAGATTTTCTGCGTTTCTAAATTCGACTTTAAATTTGTGTTCAAGCAGCTATAGTAAAGATATTAAAACGATTCAATCTTATTCCTCGTTATGAGGCAGAACACGTATCCCGTCATTAAGTGGCTTCATTATGGAACAGCACAAGTACCGCATCATTGGCTGACCTCATCATGAGACAGCGCACATATACCACTGGGTCATTGGGTGGCCTCATTATGAAGCAACACACGTACCCCATCAATGGGTACCTTCATAATGAGACAGAATGTGTGCATCGTGTGGCCTTATTGTGAGACAGCACACATATCGCATCAATGACTAACCCTATTTTGAGACAGCCCAGATACCACGTCACTGAGTGGCCTCATTATGAGACAGCCCAGATACCACGTCACTAAGTGAACTGTAGTCAAGAGTTTGGGACAATTTATTTTCAGAGAAAATGATACATGAAACTGAAACTATTAATTAAATAATTTAATAACTTATTAAATAATTAACTCATTTTGCTGGTGTATTTTTGCTCCAACAATTTATGGATACTTACACAAAAAAAATTTTTTTTTCACTCTCTGTATTTGGAACGATCAAGCAAAAATCAAGTGTTATCACTGCAGTCTCGAAACTGGCAGTTCTTTCTCGAAACTGGCAGTCGTCTCTCACATAAGCAAATGAGGAAAAAAAACCTAAGAAATATTTAAAGACAGTCACCGACGCTACATAAAAACAAAGTGAACACACTCAACTATAAAAGAAAGAAAGATTGAAAGAAAGAAAGAAAGAAAGAAACAAAGAAACAAAATACAAGCACAAATGCGAAAAAAATATCAAAACATACACAAAGAAGCACCAAGCAAGGAAACAAAGCAAAATAACCAATGGAGGATGACTTTTGAGGCATATTTGTTATACGTTTGGGAAATGGTTTTTTCCTTATATATATATCTTCATTGAGTCCATTAGGTACACTTTTTATAGTTTAAAATAATCGGAGCTAAAACAGTTATCTCCTTTATAATAGATCAATGTCATAAAAACTGAGAATTAAAGACCTTACATATCTAGCTTAATGTTTATGATGCTAGATAATGTTGTTGCCATGTCAACTCGACTTTTGTGCATATAGTCTTTAAAAATGTTTGTTTTCTTGGAATGTTTAAACATTGTTTGAGTTCAAATTCCACACAGCCAAACATTTATCATTGTAAAATAAGAGTTCAGAATTTATAATTCTATTTTCATTTCACTGTATTGCTTTACCTAAAACATTAAAAAAAAATACTGTATGAGCCACTTCATATTAATATGAATTAATTTGACCAAAACTCATCATGCCATATGCTTCCAAATTAATCTGTCACTCTATTCAAAAACATTTTCAGCATGCCAGCTAGAGATTATTTGCTCTAATTTATTTTTTGTAGAAGTGTTTAATTCCAAAATTATTCTAAATATTCTAAAAATATTTAAGTTGTGTACTTGTATTTTCTTGCTGCATGCGTCTCTCTTGTAATTTTTCCAGGGCTCATAAGCCAGTGACGTAAATCCCTAGGGCTGAAGATGCACTTGAAAGGCCGGGACGGGAGCAAATGGTAGGCTATTATTTTTAATTTTTCATAGTTTTCGTTTCTTCCTCCTGAAAATAAAATACGCCTGCTAACGAATGTATAATTTAGTTGATGGGATCAGTTTTAACAGGACGTCAAGAGGCCAGTTTGTTTCCCCACTGTCTTCGACGTCAATGAGAGTTCAAATGGATTAGAAATAAGAACTCCTCCCTCTGCACTTAAAAATGAATCACATCCACTGCTTCTTGAAGAATATAAATAAACTTTATGTAATTGCTCTCGAAGACCTGCGTGAACATGCTAAAGAGTCGAACACTATCAGGTCAGGTAGTCTTGCAATCGCAGGGGCTATCTTGTTTTAGGCTTGACAGAAGACAGCGTCATTTGGGGAGGGGGGATGTGAGGGAACTGATGATATTCGGGATTGTTTACGTCGAAGATGAGCACCACCCTACGACTAATGCTTGAGAGGTCAGGCTGTCTGCGGAATAAAAGTCGGCCTGTGGAATTAAAATCCGGGTTTTTGATTTCTGGAATGGGCCACGTGTTTGATGGGGAGATTGGGATCGCGCCTCGCATTTCAGTTTACGATTCTAGAGGGCGCTGAGTGCGCGCAAAGGCACCGAACTGGAAGCTGCAGTTCCGCAGTCTTGTTGCTGGAATAAAGTAACAGCGGTCGAATTGAGAACAATGCAGGAACCAATACCAATCCAAACAGACACCAAAAAAATGATAACAATGCAGGAACTAATACCATTCCAAAAATACACCAACAAAATGAGAACAATGCAGGAACTAATACCATTCCAAACAGACACCAACAAAATGAGAACAATGCAGGAACTAATACCAATCCAAACATACATCTCCACAAGCGCTTTTGATCTTGTAAAATCAAAGTATCGGAAATTGTCCACACATTAAAAAATAGATTACTCATTCCTCACATGTCCAGTAATGCTTCATTCGTCGGTAATTACCAGATTAATTGTAATTTTCCATTAAATAAAATCCTTTTAGTATATTAATTCACATAAATTGTAATTTTCCATTAAATAAAATTCTTTTAGTATATTAATTCACATTAATTGTATTTTTCAATTAAATAAAATCCTTTTAGTATATTAATTCACATTAATTGTAATTTTCCATTAAATAAAATTCTTTTAGTATATTAATTCACATTAATTGTAATTTTCCATTAAATAAAATCCTTTTAGTATATTAATTCACATTAAGACGAACAATGACTGATTTTTGTTTGTATTTATTTATTTCTTTTAAAAACTAACACTGAATGCGAAAAATGCTCCTATAACCGGAAAGACCATACAATGCACAAATTCAACGATTAAGAAAGCCATTAGCAGCATTGTTCTAAAAAAAAAAAAAAAAAAAAAAAAAAAAAAAAAAAAGAAAAAAGAAAAGGAGCGAGCAGCGTACGTTTTATTAACGTGTGCCTGTGTGTCTAAAACCGCTGCAGTGTAAAAATAAAATCTAAAATCTAAAAACAAACAAATAATAAAATGCAGTTTCAGTTGCTCGTTTCTTCGATGAGTTAAGTGTTGGGAATAAGTGACGTAAGAATAGCACGTGGCGCTGAATTTTGTGGCTTCTTACTGACTTGACTCAAACTGACAAGCCCTTGCAAAAATTAAAAAAAAAATCTTATTCTGCAAGCCTCATTTTTCACTGAGCGAACCACTGAGCTATCGATACAACTCAGAGAGCGAAATGTCTTTAAGCATTTGCAGATTAGTGGCCAACGCCGCGTCTTGTTTATGTAAACTTTGTGCAACGAAGTATGAGAGGGGATGTATTATTTGTAGCACAGTGACAGGTTTCACTTGGAGAAACAATTTATCTTTTTTTACCCGCCCCAACCCTTTGCCTATCTCTTTCCTCATGTACTCTCCTTTGTTCAGAGAAATAATTAAAAGTTAAAATTAAAGGTTATATGTATTGCCGTGTGTGTGTGTGTTCATCAGCAATTTAAAACTATTTTAGTTTGTTTTGTGTATGTGTGCGTGCGCATATGTATATATGTTTGTATGTGCGTGTTTATGGCAAGTTCGATGTTAGTTTGTGAGTATGAGTGTGTGTATTGTATTGATTTTAATCTTAAGCGGTTTGTGAGTGTGTGTGAGTGTGTGTGAGAGAGAATGTGTGTGTGTGTGTGTGTGTGTTTGAGTCAGATCTGGGGTAGCGCTTCCGGGAAGTGGTGGGGGTAGGTGAAGTCTTAATGGATAATTCGAAATAGAAGTAGGATTTAGTCTGTCGAAGTTTTTTTATTTTTTTATTTTTTTAATAGATATCACATTGTAATGTGGTGGCTAGTTCGTTTGTGTTGCACTTCTGGCCGGTAGACACACACATTATCTCGTAGGCTAATCTTGTGATTGTCGCTGTCACAGTTACTGCCATGTACAGTGATCGTTCTCATGTTACAAACGAACGCCAGGTTCAGAATAACACCACGTGTGTGTCATGCGTTCGTTCACTGATCTGCATCAGATAATGACTACATGTACTTCAGTACTCTCCCCTCTCTAACGCTCGTTCAATTTTCCCCAGACAATGGGAGCCAAACCATGCAGCATTGAGGTCAGCCCTTATCGCTCACGATGGAACCCCGCCTACATCGTCATCGTCATCTGTGTCGTCGTCATCACCACGCTGCTCATCGCCGTAGTCGCCCTGGCGCTTATACGGCTGACGCCGCCGCACTGCGCCGCCGGTCGCAACAGCAAAGGCAGAGACATGGACTCACCGGGTCTGTTCAACGACCTGACTCCCGCCGAAATGCGTGCAGTGCGCGATTACTTGCTCAGCGTGGAGCAGCTCGGACTGAAACGGGTGGAGACGGCGACCGTGAACAGCAGCTATATTTTCATGATTGACCTGCAGGTCAGGCGCTGACTGTGAGACGTCTGCGCGTAAAGTGCACGTTCACATACGCATGCGTGCATACATACCACACTTCCGTTCCAGTTAGAACAATTTAAGTTATATACAATTGAAAATTAATGCATTGAAAATTAGCTCATCTATTTATAGGTTAGCGCTCAGCAAAAGATATAAAGCAATAAGTAAGCTCAGTTACCAAAAAAAAAAAAAAAAATTTCCTTGAAAAGAAAACAATACCCTTCTTTTACTACTTTCAACCATTTACATTTCAGTTATTTAACTCTGACATGCATTTATATCAGTTGTCTCTCACAATCAATTGTCTATGAATTGTATAGCAACTGTATCTCTATATCAAATTGTCTGTGAGTTAATTCTAGTTTCGTCATTATATAAAAATAACTGCCTTGTAAATTGTTGTATTAATATTGCACCCAGAAAAATGTTGTTTTACAAAACTCCGAAAAATGTTGTTTTAATATTAATACAAACGGATAATTGTTGTTTTGATATAATAAAGAGGTACATTTTTTGTTGAAGTATGATATGGACATATATGTTGCTGTTTCGCTGCAGTTTCACAAATAGATAAATTATTTTGACATATACTGGATGATGAATATCGTGTCATAACTCACAGGTACCCCTAAAAGCAGCGGTACTGGATTTTATCGACAATGGACGGCGTAGGCCTGGACGTGCTGCCATTGCAGTCATATACCGTGGCGACATAGATCCACCCCGAGTGGAGGAGCATATAGTAGGTCCCCTCCCCCGTCCAACTTACCATCGCCTTGTTACGAATCCTGCCTACCGACGTACGCCCATACCGTTTGCTAGGTATGCCCTTGTTCTCTTTTAGTTTCTTCTAGTATTCTTGGCCTTGTACTGTTCTTTTTCCTTTTAGTTCTTCTAGTATTCTTGGCCTTGTACTGTTCTTTTTCCTTTTAGTTCTTCTAGTATTCTTGGCCTTGTACTGTTCTTTTCCCCTTTAGCTCTTTTTGCTTTCTTTTCCTTGTACTGTTCTTTTTCCTTCTAGTTCTTCTAGTATTCTTGGCCTTGTACTGTTCTTTTTCCCTTTAGCTCTTCTTGCGTTCTTTTCCTTGTACTGTTCGTTTTCCTTTTAGCTCTTCTAGCGTTCTTTTCCATGTACTGTTTTTTTTCCTTCTAGCTCTTCTAGCGTTCCTTTCCTTGTACTGTTCTTTCCCTCTTAAGCTTTTCTTGCGTTCTTTTTCTTGAAACTGTTCTTTTTTCCCATTTAATTTTTCTTGCTTTTTAATTGTGTAATGTTCTTTTCCCATTTAGTTCTTCTAGCATTCTTTTCCTTGCATGCTGCTCTTTTCCTTATTAATTCTTTTAGCGTTTATTCCTTTGTGTGCCGCTCCTTTTAAAAAATTCTTCTAGCGGTCTTTATGATGTGTATTGTGTTTTTTTCTTTGGTTCTTTCATCTTTTTTTTTTCTTAAGAACTGTTCTTTTCTCAAGTTCTTATCGGCTTTCTGAAACTCTAAGTTATGGCATCCGTGGTCATTTCATCGATATTTTTAAGAGCTTCTGCCAGAATTTCAACTCATACGTGAAGACCAACAATGGCACCACTGATTTCTTCAGCATTGACAAAGAGCGAGAGGTAAGCTTATATCCCATCGTCATTCTTGCTAGCTATTGACATCGTCATTCTTGCTAGCTATTGACATCGTCATTCTTGCTAGCTATTGACATCGTCATTCTTGCTAGCTATTGACATCGTCATTCTTGCTAGCTATTGACATCGTCATTCTTGCTAGCTAATGACATCGTCATTCTTGCTAGCTATTGACATCGTCATGACAAAATCGATGAGCGGGGTGAATGTTGGCATTCCATGGAAGAAGTAGATGCAGCTAACAGATTTGTAGAGTCAAGGGAATGCCAGCAGAACATGACACCAAGCTGAAACCTGAAATGGGCGAAGTCGGGCTGAGGATAAATGGTGATAAAACTAACGTCATGAAGACCGGCAACCCTCACAAGAGCACGAGGACTAATGTCACCAACCAACCAATCGAACAAGTGCAAGAGTTCACCTACCGCGGGAGCACACTGTCGCATGACGGTAGTGTTGGTGCGGATGTCAACGGCAGAACTGGCAAGGCATCGGCAATCGTTCACATCAGCAGCGATCGACGACACTAAAACACGGGGAAAAATATTATCACAAGAATAGCGCAGAAGCTCAGTGAGTTCCACCAACGATGTCAGTAGTTGATATCACATGGGAGGAGACTGAAAACATCACGGCCAAATCATCACGGAGAAAACTTGCTGCCCAGATGTAAAAGTGGAACTGTTTTGTTTTTCCTCTCGAGTTCTTTCCACATCATTTTCCTTTAGCGTTCTTTTCCTTTTGCACTGTTCTTTGTTCTCCAGATTTTCCTCTTTTAGCTTTTTCTGAATTGAAAATGTAAGTTGCTATTTAACTACTTAATATCGGAGATTCTGATGGAATTTTCTGTTTTTCTGCAATGCATACAATGCGTGAGTTATTTATACAAATATTTACATTAATATTTATATTAGTTGCGATTCCTCTAGATAAACATTGTTGGTACAACATATATATATATTCTCAATTCGGTTAGTTATAAATTTAAACGTGATATATATGTTATCGCATTATCGGATCGATTTGGCGAAATTTAAATGTTATGTCTGTTATCGTCCGATCGATTTGGCTGAAATTTTCTAGACTGTAAATTCGTGCAAGTAATTTTTGAAAGGATATTTTCACTAGAATACTACATCTCGAGTCACGTGATTTGCTTCACTCTGTGAAGTAATGGATGTTGTATTGCTAATTAGGAAATGATTTCTCCTGTTAGAGGACTTTAAATTAACTTGTTATCGAACTAGAAAAATACAAATGCATCAAAATATGCAAAGATCAGAGAGTCTTACATCCATCCACCCCAAATGCTTTTTCCGAAAAGAAAATTTATGTTCGTGTTCTTACACATAATCACTTTAGAAAAGTTGACAAGTTTAAAGAAAATATTTAAAAAATAAAACTTTGAAAATCACAGTTACTGATTGTGTGTTACATTGTTTATAATACAAAATGCATTTTTAAAAAAAAGTAGGGACAATGGAAGTAGAGGAAAATCTTAGTAGGAGATTTTAGCTCTATATTAATTTATTTATTTATTGCTCTAGTCGCCCAATGGATGCCGTCGAGCGACGGGAGTTACGAGCCTTTCTCAAACGCGAGACTGCCGAGCTCTATGAACTGCTGATGGAAAGCTATGACCTTAACTATCATAACTGCACGCAAGGAGTCGATTGTATGCTGCTTGTAGATCTTCCGCCCAGGGGCATAGGCAGCGGGAAGCGGCGATCTTGGTTTTGGGGATACCGGCAGGTGGAAGGGGCGTCTTTGCATCCATTAGGATTTGCGCTGCAAGTAGATCACGTGTATAGTGACGTCAGCAAATGGCGGATCGTGAGAGTGGTCTACAACGGGCAGTTGTTTTACGAGCTGGAAGACCTCGTGGAACGATATCGAGTAAGTATGGAAGAGTTGCACTTTGACTAAATAGATACTAATGTTACGAAATTATTTCCCCTCAAAGAAATTGAATATACAATTCTCTCTCTCTGTCTTCCCGTCACCTCCTCACAGGGCATGAAAAATTCATGCACGCACCAGTATCTCAACATTTGAGAGTTGAGCATTCTTGAAATCAGGAAATCATGAAGTAGCCTTAAAATTTGAATGTTTCAAACTTCCAACCCCAAGCTAGTAACGTGGCAACAGACAGTCAGCATTTGGGCATCTTGGGTATGTATATTGGGTACTCAATTACACCTGTAAATACAGCAGTTTTAAGGTTTCTTCAGTGTATTTTTGTCATGCACGTTGACATGTTTTGTTCTTATTCACATTTTCGTTTCGTTTCCATTGTTTTTCCTTTTCTTTTAAGCATCCGAACTCTAATGTACAGTATAGTGTTAGGCACGATGCAACATGTGAAGGTTGCACATCGATTGAGAATCAGATCAAATGCTCATCTGTGAATTTTTCCTCCTCGCAAATGTTCAGACGGTGTCGACGACGATGATATATGGGATAATAGTAATACAACATATGGTTGAACTTCTTTGTCTGTACTAAAGATTATGACTATTAGGAAGAATAAGAAATGACAGGAGAGGATTTTTGAAAAGGATTTGAGATCTAAGAAGCCAATCACCAGAAGTAAGCTGCGCTGATGGAGATCAGATGACTTGCTTGGCGTGTAACAGTATCATCTGTTGAGGTGATTCTCTGTGTACTGTTACACAGTAGCATTTCATCAAGACTGGCGGTGTAAATGTGAATCTTGTTTAACGTCCCTGCGAAAGTTCTCTAACACAACTGACTGCAGAATGTATATTAACGTCTGTGAAGAACGTAGCTAAGCATAGGCAGCAGTTGATTAAAGTTATGGTATACTTCAGACGAAAGGTCGATAACTTAGAACCAGACTTGAATGAAGTCACAGAATAACTCCGGTTGTAGGACTGAGAGTAAACGAATGCTGGCTTGAAGCACTGTTGAAAAATAATTACCACAGGTGTCAGTTCATGTATAAGAAATAATCAGGCTTCTCCACTTTCATCTTAAACATCCATGCACACATCGTAACTATAAACCAATACGTTCTTTCGCCAACAGCAAATAGGCGGAAATACATAACACGCAGCAACTCGACACTTACAGCAACATCCCATCATACAAGAACACAACACAGTAATATGACAACGCACAGGAATACAATACTTAACAGACAACCCGCAGCAACATGATAACATACAGATATACGATAATATGCAGCAAACACGATAATACACAACACCCCTGAGTGAAACAACCGAAACTTTCTTTCCTCAAAGTTCTAAGATTTGTTCTGTATATGTTGTTTCCAATCAGGATGAGACAATTCGGCGGGTACGTTTGGTCATGGATCAGTATGACCAAGGGTTTTCCTCCTACAAGCGCCGCGGTCCGCAGAGATTCGACGTCCCAGGTCAAGGACCGAAGTCCGTGGAACCAGATGGAAAGCGATTCACAGTGGATGGTCAGTTTGTAGAGTACTTTGGATGGAGTTTCAACTTCCGGTCTAGACTGGCTACGGGTATTCAACTGATCGATGTGAATTTCCAGGTGATTTATCCATGTAACTTGTTAATTTCGTTCAATATTGTTACGTTTCCAGTATATTTATAGACCCTGCCTAGAATAATTAAGGACTTTAAAAGATAATTAATTCCTTCTCTCATATCCTATGCAGACTGGTTGCTCAACTTATCATTTGACTAATTTAAAAGTGTGTCTTGTAGTGCAGACGACAAATTTACAAACTGATAAATTGCGTACGTTAGCTAGATTGGAGTCGTTAAATTCCTCTAAATTAATATGCATTCGTTATGTCATTCAGCTCATTCGCCCCCATCCAATCTAAGAGATCTATAGGTCTATTATGCATAAAAATTAACTACGAAGAGGTTTAACAATTAAAATAAGATTTAATAAAGTTTAACAATTTAACAATAATCAAATACGAGCGTGAATAGTCTATTTCTTAATTCATGCACGTAAGTGCTTATTGTCTCTCGAGAGGAAAAATGCCCAAATTAGTTCTTTGTAAGATTTGAATTTGACTGAGGAATACTCAGCTGTCAGTCTGTATTCGCCTGGTTTCCGTATTCCAGTCCGTACCGGTCTGTCTCACAGTAGTCACTCTAGCGTAGATGCACGTGGCAAACAGGGAGGATTGTCCTTTTATGTCGCTAGTGAACTTGAGTTTAGACCAGCATACGTCTACTCTTGACGCTGCTTATAATGGTGTGGACTCTCAGAATAACAACTTGTCCAGGTTCACAGGACAAAGACAAAGGCAAGGCAAAGCAAAGCCAAGCAGAGCAAAGCCAAAGTCAAGCCAAGCAAAACCACAGCCAAGCCAAGGCGAAGCAATAGCCAAGGAGAAGCAATAGCCAAGGCCAACCTGGGGAAAGTAGATGTGTCCCAATATAGCCTCTGCTAACATGTTCCTACTCAAGCACGTTCCAGTTTAAAAGCTCTGAATTAGAAATTCGACCTCGCGTCGTTTACAATTTAGATTTAGAAAAATGTAATCTTCTCCCGCATGTTTCATTTAACAGCATGACATATGAATCATAAAAATAGTTACAACGTTAAATTAATGTTCATACAAAGGGGTAATTCAAACAGCAAAGCGCTTCACAATTTACAATTAAAATTACACGCAATAATTGAATTACATGAGAAATTCATGTCGAGCGCAGACATTCTGGCTCTAGTGAATTTAAAAGCAATATAAATTAAAGTTACAATAGAAAAGAGTTACAATAAATTTATATTCCATAACTTATAGGGTTTTCAGTCATTTCTACGAACCGTGCTCAAGTATATAGTGAAATAATATAATACATAGCACAAATACATACATAGTTAAAATATACAGAATACAATCAAATAAAATATGGTACCTTATGAGAAGTCGAAGTGTCTATTCTCATCTGTCTCGTCGGCCTGCCGTATGACTCGAGTAGCTAACGTTGGTACGTGTGTAGCTAATTGTTTTCTCGCAGTGAAGGGGCGGAAGCGTTTACCAATATTTATAGGAAAGCATAAAGCATATCACGTGACGGTTCGTGTGGCATGTAGTTGGTTCTAGAACCTAGACAATGGGCCTAAAGTTACATAACGTCTTGACCTGTTCTGGAAGCATCTCGATAGGAGAGAGCTTGAACAAAGGGTTTTCAAATCTCAATATTTGAAGTAAACAACAAGTGGGTCAGCAAGTCATGACATTTTTATCAGACTGTGACAAATATCACTTTCCAAACAATGCGTAAGTTTGACGTAATGTTATAAATTTCCATGTAACTTGTTAATTTAATTCAATATCACTTTCCAAACAATGCGTAAGTTTGACGTAATGTTATAAATTTCCATGTAACTTGTTAATTTCGTTCAATATCACTTTCCAAACAATGCGTAAGTTTGACGTAATGTTATAAATTTCCATGTAACTTGTTAATTTCGTTCAATATCACTTTCCAAACAATGCGTAAGTTTGACGTAATGTTATAAATTTCCATGTAACGTTAATTTCGTTCAATATCACTTTCCAAACAATGCGTAAGTTTGACGTAATGTTATAAATTTCCATGTAACGTTAATTTCGCTTACTGTCACTTTCCACACAGCTTGAAAATTTCATGTACTTATAAGTTTCCATGTAACGTTGTTAATTTCGCTTATTGTCAATTTCCACACAGCGTGAAAATTTCATGTACTTATAAATTTCCATGTAACGTTGTTAATTTCGCTTAATGTCAATTCCACACAGCGTGAAAATTTCATGTACTTATAAATTTCCAGATGATGTTCTCAATTACTTAGTTAATTAATTAGTTAGTTTCCAGATAATGTTATCAGTTAAATATTTGCAGTCAATTTCCAAATAACGTCACGAATTATATATATAACCCACACGTTTTCAATTTGTATGAATTGATTTGAGTGATTAGGTAAAGGAGCAAATGTAATTTCCGTTAACGGCAGTATATCAACATTGTGGTCGTTTTTAGATAATGTCAAATTCGCAGAAATCGATTTAAATGGTTGTTCACACGTTCTGAAGTAATTTTCTGTTAGACATTGTCAATAACTGGCCACATTGTGGTCCACGTGATTAATTTCTAGATAGTGCCAACGCTTGCAGGAATCGTTTTCATTGGCTAGCCACCTGTTCTCCCCGTGTCATTTCCTGTCAGACAATGTCACTATCTGGACAACGTGGTGTGGTCAATGTAGTCCAAGTTGTCAATTTCTAGATATTGGCAAGTTACAGGGTGTCTTGTGTAATTAGTTCAGCTTTAATGCACGCCTGAATACACACGTACGCCTCGACTCAAAGACAGGTTAAAAACAATTACTGTCAGTGAATTAAAATAATCATTGTTGGAAGGTTACTGAGTAATTTAGACTGAATAGTTGGCACAGTGCTTCATAACAAGTATTGCTTGCTTTTTAGTGAGTCATTTATCGATTGTAGCAGGATAGGTCTTTGTGAAAATTCACAAAATAATTGATAATTTAATGAAAGTTCTATGGAACTGAAACATTTTCTGAAAGAAATATTAATGTCAAGAGAGCACATTAAAACCCTTATTGATAAAGGGGTGTAACTCTAACCAACGAATGAGCCCTGGGACTGGCTGACTAAACTCGATGTGCTCCCTTACTGCGCAGCTGTATCTTGCTGTTTGCCATATGCAGATTACAACTTAACACTACACTTTACAATCTTAACATAATCAGATTTATTACTGCAAGCCATATCGATTTAGGCTGCTTCAGTTCCCCCAGAAGATGTCGGCAAAGCCAGTCGCGTGCACATGGAGAAGCTGTAGACAATTTCTGCACACAGTTAAATTTTTTAATTGTTCAAGTTCCCTTCCCTTGGGACTGTAGATCTTATAGGTCGATTATGATTTCATTATTGAAGACATTTAAAAAAATATATAATAGAATGTGGAACGTTTTTGTCAGGAGAGTTACTTTTCCTTTGAGTCAGTATCGAACGACAATTATCCTTACATTAATGAGGACATTAAATAAAATTATAACGTTTAAAAAGACAACTTTATTTGTTAGACCTTTGAACTTTTTATCAAGAAAGCTCGTTTTTCTGTTGTTTCTTAGAGCTTAAGCGTTTGTACGATTGTTTTGCTGATCGACTGAGTGACTAATTGTCGGATGGATGATGAGTTTAACTTAGGTAATTATGAATTAATTATAGCAATACAATGATAGCGTCAGATGTCTTCAGTCAGTAACTATTGATTTCATTTATGAATTTCTTTAATTTAAAAGAAAAATGGAATGATCGGTTTATTTGCAGAAAAAAATTCACAAAATTGAATTCAGTACCTCCTTTAACCTTACTAATGAGTGATGATCGTTATATCAGACGTCCATTTTTGATTTGGTCTGGTTATACTATTATGCCATGACTGATAAGGTCTGGTTATAGTATTATGTCATGACTGATAAGGTCTGGTGATACTATTATGTCATGACTGATTTGGTCTGGTTATACTATTATGTCATGACTGATATGTCTGTTTTAGCTGTGCCTTAATCATTTACCATTTTGTGGTGATATCGCTCCCCTTTTCCACAGACTGACAGTTTCTTTTAGTAATTACTTAATTGTATTCCTTTTGAAATAAGTTGCTACCTCAAGCACAATGACTCTTCAGGAATGACTGGTATCCGTTCTGGTTTTTTTTTGTTTTTGTTTTTTGTTTTTGTGGTGACAATTGGCTTTCCCTTTTCTGCAGGGTGGTCGAATTGCTTACGAGATAGGCCTTCAGGAAGCTGCTGTTTTCTACTCTGGCCATGGAGCTGAAGTGAGCTCCCTTGCTTTTTATGCCACCTCCTGGCTGATTGGAGCTTCATCCTACGAATTGGTACCCGGGGTGGACTGTCCAGCTACTGCAGCTTTTCTCGATGCATTCCATTTTTTTGACGGCGACTCTCCGCGCCGCTACAGAAGATCAGTTTGTTTATTCGAGCAGAATTCTGGGACACCGTTACGCAGACATTTTGCACACGACCCCGAAGACGGCTTTATGCACTACGGGGGAGTGGTCTCGAACAGTCTAGTGCTGAGAACTATAGCCGTTATATGGAACAAAGACTTTATATTTGACTACGTGTTTCACTTAGACGGTACTTTAGAAATTAGAGTTTTTTCCACCGGATACTTGCAAGCGTCGTTTTCTCTGCCGAGGGAGAGACCGTACGGGCATTATGTGCACGATGACGTCATCGGTAATATATACCAGGATTTGTTCCATTTCAAGATCGACCTGGATGTGGGCGATAAAGTGAACAGGTACGAGAAGCTGGAACTGTACGCGGAAGAGGAGCCAAATTTCTGGTACCCATCGCTCAACATAACTAAAATGCGTTTCCGTCGCACAGTGGTCAAGACGGAGAAAGAGTCCGTGTGGAAGTTCGCTTCCGGTTCGCTCCAGCACCACATCATATATAATCACAAGATGTTTAACAGGTGTTCTTCCTTTCTTTCTCTCTTCACCGCCTCCCCCCACCCACGGCCTTATATATCTCTCTCTCTTTATTTCTCTCTGTCTCTCTCTGTTTTCCTGCTTCTCGCTCTTTTTTTCCTCAGTCTCTCTGTCGTGTGTCCATTTATGTTTAACGACCCTGTCACTATATCAGAAACCCAAATATTAATATTAGGTTATCGATTCTCTTCTAATACTAGCGACAGCCAGATGGCCTGACCTATCTTCCACGAATATGCCAAAGATTCGGGCTATTACTCAAAGACACACTGACAGATAAATCAGCTGACGTGCCCTAGTTAGTAACATTATCTTCCTCTTTATTATTAGTTATGATTATGATATTATTCCTCCGGCTCTGCCCCCCCCCCAGCTCTATTGGTCGATAATTACAACAAATTATGTAATATGGCTGAAGATAACAAAGTAAAATTCAATAACAATAATAGTAGTAAAAAGACATCAATTCGATTGTGGACAATTTCGAGAGTTCATCTATCCCATCCTGCCCAATTATTTGTATATTGTTTATTAGACTGATCAGTTCATTTGGAGAGAGCACACTTTAAACTAGAGTTTCATGAAGCTCTGCAACAGCTGACTGTGTCTCCTACAGTAGCGACATCACGTTGTGGTTGTCTTCCAGGTATGACCAACTCAGCGTCAAATATGTGTGCTAGCCGTTGTCATAATTTTCTCCTGAATCTGCTGTAGTTTAAGCCCAGAACCGGCTGTAATGATAATTTTCTCCTGAATCTGCTGTAGTTTAAGCCCAGAACCGGCTGTAATGAACAACATTGTTCTATAGCAACCTATAAGCATACATACTCATTTGAGCTTTGTGGCGACAGCCATAGACTACTCTTTACAAATTCATCACAACCTATAAGCATACATACTCATTTGAGCTTTGTGGCGACAGCGATAGACTACTCTTTACAAATTCATCACAACCTATAAGCATACATACTCATTTGAGCTTTGTGGCGACAGCGATAGACTACTCTTTACAAATTCATCACAACCTATAAGCATACATACTCATTTGAGCTTTGTGGCGACAGCGATAGACTACTCTTTACAAATTCATCACAACCTATAAGCATACATACTCATTTGAGCTTTGTGGCGACAGCGATAGACTACTCTTTACAAATTCATCACAACCTATAAGCATACATACTCATTTGAGCTTTGTGGCGACAGCGACAGACAACTCTTTACAAATTCATCACAACTCGTTATCTACACGCTAACTTACAATTCATAAATTTAATAAAATATTTATAAGTGGATAACAATGATTTTACTTCTACAGTTGTATAAATTCTCATTCACAGTACATTTAGTAAGGGTTCACAGCAATAATCATTTTCTCTCTATTTAGCTCTTCTGGCTACAAATCATTTAACAAGCATGAGCATGGTGAATACACGTGCTTATACCATCTCAACATTTCTACATAACTGTAATCATCACTAAGACCACTTAGCGTCTGTGAGAAGAAATACATTAATTCACACAATCATTTAGCAAATCACATAAACATTTTACACAACATTCTATCAATAATATATACAATATTTTAGAGAAGTCAGTTATATTTACCACTCTCGTAATTCATGCGCAGTATCAATGAACGCAAGCAGTTTACCCGTGGACAGGTGGGTGCAATGGTTATGTGCATCTGTGGATCTTAGGTCATTGATAAGTAAACAGTGGTACCTCGCATAACAAACACACAATTCGTTCCAGCAGTACATTCGTTATGCGAGGTGTTCGTTATGTGAAACACGATATCCCATAGACTTCATGCAGGAAATCGTGCAATCCATTCCACATCACCACGAAAAATCAAAGAAATTAGGGGAAAATGAAGACAGGGCAGTGTTCAGGTGGGGGGGGGGGAACACTAGTAAAGACACTCACCAAAGCAGGGTTTGATGTTAGATGTTGATGAGGTAAGATGTTAGGCGTTCATCAAAGCAAGGAAAAAAGGACAATCAACTGGGGACAAACATGCCCTGCCTTCATCTGAGCCATGCAAAACACAACTGGCCTGATTAGGCCATTTTTTCACGGGAAGTGCGATGTTTTTGCGGCGTACGTACGGTTCGTAATGTGAAACAAGTTCGTTCTGCGAGTCATGCGGGCGTTCGCAGCGGTGTTCGTTATGCAGATCGTTCGTTCTGCAGGGCGTTCGTTATGCGAGGTACCACTGTATTGGAATGATCTCTAGGTCAGCTAGCAAATTCTACTACGTCACGATACGGAACGCGAATGACCAAATATAGGTGTCTCGTATCCGACTAGCAGTTCCCATCGTGCCATTTCCCTTCACTCCTCCACGTCCTTCACCTTTTTGAGTGACCTACATCTTAATAGGTCATAAGCAACTATTGCACCACAGGTACACAACCTAGCTAATGGTACTATTATTCTCATAAAATAATAAAAGGTTTATTAATTAGAAATTAGAAAAAACTGTTTTAAAATATCGGTATAATTTGCCTAGAACTCCTCTGACACTCTCTTTTTTTCTATTTTTCCTGCTTCTCTCTCTTTTTACTCTCTGTTTCTGTTTTCCTGCTTCTCTCTTTTTTCTCTCTGTCTCTCTTTCTCTCCCTTCATAATTCTGACTATCGTGCCGTCTCTTTCTCCGTCACAACAGCAACAACAACTGCTACGTCTACCAATATCACTTCTGCTTCTAAATACTGAATGCATTTCTACCTTAAATCTTTGTCTTAATTTATTAAATCACCGAAAATACCCCGACTTGCTTGTAAGTGATGAAGGATATTTTGTTTTTACGGATACTTCTCACACTTCTATCCTTCAAATATTATTTAAAAAAATATTTGTTGAAGATAAGGTGAGTAGTGGTTTCCAGGCAACTATTTTCTTTTTACAAAAGCCGATTAAAATTAAAGTCTGACAGGCTTTGAAAAGACACAAGAAAACACAACACTAATACCGTACCCACGGGCGAAGTAACACTGAAAGAATTAATCCATCATTTTCCTCCGTTTTGTCGTTTAGATCGGTAGAATTTCGAGCAGCGCATGCATGCTTTATAAATTGTACGAGTGTGTGTGTGTGTGTGTGAGAGAGTGAATGTGTGTGTAAGTGTGTGAGTTAGAGTGTGTGTGTGAGAATGAGTGAGTGTGTGAGTGTGTATGTGTGTGTGAGTGAGTGAAAGTGAGTGTGTATGTGTGTGTATGTGTGTGAGAGAGAGAGAGTTGTGTACATACAAACATAAATATTGTTCGTCACACAGTAAGTCTATTGTATCCACCTAACATTTTATTGTTCTCTCCCTTTTGTTCAGATATCGTTCTCACCGTGGTTACCGCATCCTGCACATGTCCCCTACGGACTTCGTGCTCAAGGACGCCTCCGTGGGTCAGGCTGCGGGATGGGCCACTTACCCACTGGTCGTCACCAAATACAAAGACGTAGAAGACGCCAGTTCGTCCATCTACGCGCAGGGTGACCCGTGGGACCCGGTTGTGGATTTTCGCATGTACCTGGAGGACAACAACACCATCGTGGACGACGACCTTGTCGTGTGGGCGACCTTGGGGAGTACCGTCGTCCCTCGCGCGGAGGACGTGCCAAGCCCTACGACCACGCTTAACGCTTATACCCTCTTGCTGTCGCCTTTCAACTACTTCGACCACTGCCCTTCCACTGTGGTCAGCGATGCCGTGCACTTGACTAAAGGGAGAGAAGCTGGCGGGAAAGTTGTTGTTGACACATTTGGAACAACAGCTGGCCAGCAGCCATCTTGCCTGCAGCAGGAAAACACGTTCCACGATTTCAATGGACACATAGAGGTCATGGCACCGTAGGGCGGCCTGGACGAGTCAGACAGTGATATGAGTGATGTATGGTTTGGTTGGTGCGATGATTTTGATCGGTTGGTTGCAGCAAGAAAACTCTTTCCCACAATTTCAGTGGAAGGATAGAAGTTGTGGCGCTAAATATTACACATTAGGGTTGACTGATCGTTAGAGAGAGGTTTTTTTGAGAGATGTGTTTTTGTTGGTTGGATACATGGCTCGTAGGTTGTTTCGCAACATTCATTGTCAACTAATATTAAAGGTTTTTCGTCTTCGGAGGACCTTGGGCCCATTTTGTTTTCACTTGTGAAAGTGTTTCTCCGCAGGGGATAGATGAACGTTTTAGCAAAACCACAGTTAAACAATAGAACACTCTTATCGTTAAACAGGGCATAAGAAAGATACTTATTTGGCTTATATGATTAAAAATAATTAGAAAGAACCTGTACTTCTTTCATGGAGAACCTTAGGAAGACTTAATAGCTGTGACTTATGTGTGCCGTTGCCTCAAATGTTCAGCATGGCTGACATCAATGTTCAGTGGCCATTATGACGTAATTTTTTTATCGTGCATAACATTTTGTAATATTACACGCCTTTGGTTTTGGAATTGTGTGTGTGTGTGTGTGTGTGTGTGTGTGTGTGTGTGTGTGTGTGTGTGTGTGTGTGTGTGAGAGAGAGAGAGAGAGAGAGAGAGAGAGAGAGAGAGAGAGAGAGAGAGAGAAATTGCTAGGTTTTATTTACAAAACTCTACACTATCTTATGCTACTTATAAATTTTCTAAAGTTTCTTAATAAATAATTATATCGAAATTGTTATACCGCAAGAGGTTTAGTAGAAGACTGTCCTTTTTAAAATACAGCATAAATCACACTGGATGAGGTTCTACCGTTTAAAATTAACTATTAAACACATTACTAAAATAGAAATATGATAATTTGTTTCTTATTTCTGTCCTTATTCTTTTATGGAAAATGATTTAAAGTGGCAAAGAATTAGGAAAATTGAGCGTTCCATTGTGTAAATTACTGGGATTATTCCACACAAATAAGGTTAGTTCCATTGTTTTAGTGGTGCAGTCTTGGTGTGACTCACTGTGGATTATTCCACACTTACATTAAGGTTAATTTTCATCGTTGTAGTGTTGCAGTCTTTGTATGACTCACTGTGGACTATTCCACACTAATAAGGTTAGTTTCCATTGTTTTAGTGGTGCAGTCTTTGTGTGACTCACTGTGGACTATTCCACACTTGCATTAAGGTTAATTTTCATCGTTGTAGTGTTGCAGTCTTTGTGTGACTCACTGTGGACTATTCCACACTTGCATTAAGGTGGAATTTTCATCGTTGTCGTGATGCAGTCTTTGTGTGAATTATGGTATATTCTACACTTTTGCAGAGATTATGTTTCCTTGTTTTAGTAATGCAATCTTTGTGTGAATTATGGACTATTCGAAGAGGTTTATTTTCCCTTGTTTTAGTGATGCGGTCTTTTTATTACTTTTGGACAATTCCATGTTTACATCGAGGTTTATTTTCCATATTTTAGTATATCAGTCTTCATGCAGGATGCAGTTCATTTTGGTTTTAATTTTGTATTCTAAAAATTTTGTTTATTTCTACATTGCCAGAAAAAGGAACCGATATTTTGTTTATTTTTCTATTGCCAGAAAAAGGAACCGATATTTTGTTTATTTCTGCACTGCCAGGAAAGGGAATTCCATTTGATGTGTTTATGAATCACGTTACTTCCAGTTAATTTCAGTGAGTTCCGTTTATTAAATAACCAAGCAATGCTTTATAAAAATATGTTTATTTATTTATTCCATTTAAAAATATTCCACGAAGGATTGTTATAGGAGTTTAAGTAGTTAATGGCCTGCCCTCTATACTGAGTGTCCTTTTTACCATTATTCGCTTCTTCTTACCCTCTCCATTATTATTATTATGGTTATCATTATTATTTCAATGGTGTTGATACGATGCACGAGAAAAAATGACTCCAGTTTTCTCCCGTGATTGTCGCTTGTCCCCTTCACTCCAGACACATCAGTTTCCACTGATTGAAGTCCTTGCTTTGATATAATATATGAAAATAACAGAAAACACACTAACAACCAAACAAGTAAAAAATGGCAAGGGGTAGGTAAGTAAAAACAACAACAACACAGCTGAAGAACAAATTTCGTTCGCTCCAGCAGGCGGTACGAAATTGGACCTATTCATCCGTGGAGTTTATTGTCAGTCCCGTCACTATGGTACCTGTCTCGTGTGTTTGTATATATATATATATCCTCACTTTAAAATATATAAAATAATGCAAAATTGTTATAAAATATTGATAAACTTTACCAGTTATTATGGTGAGATAAGTTTGTTTGAAGAATATTTATGTGACCTAATTTAATGAAGTGATTAAACATTAGGAACACATACAGTGTAACCGTTAGAATCTAAGGCAGACGTTAGTGGTCAACGATGATACGATATGGAGACATAGTGACCTACATAATCGACGTACAGCGAATAGCAGTATGCATCAACAATATAAAATATGAATCTCAACAAATCCAGTGAACAGATCTTTATTATTTCTATAAAAATATATGTCAGCAATAAATGTCCGATCGGTGAAAATACAATGGGGCTTACCGTGTTATTTGCAACATGCGATTGTATTTTTATCATTCGATCTATGCTGATAGTTCGCTGTATTATGTTTCTCCCCAGTGTATGTATTTTAAGAATATATTATTGTTACTTTATTGTTTTGTTAATTCTGTTTGTTATATTAATATTTTTGCTGTTTCCACGACAGCCTCTGGAGTCCTGGTGTTTGAGATTCACCGATAAGGTGGCAGTTAAATATATATCTGAGTTGGAAAAGGAGTAAATTTTCGATAAAAGTCTTATAACTTTCGTCCTTACAAACGTATACCCTTACATTATTACAGATGAGAACCTTACACTTTTCATTCTTACAATCGTACAACCTTACACCGTTAAAATATAGAACCTTACAACTTTTCAACTGTTACAATCTTACAACTTTATAACTATGCAAATGTACAATGTTAAATCATCAGCAACCTTACAATCTTGCAATTGTTCAACCATTCTGACAACCTAATGCATTTATAATCCTAAAGCCTTGCAAAGTTTGACCTTAGAACTTTACGACCATAGACTATTACAATCTTATATCTTTTCCATATGAATGTTATACCTTTGTATCTAGAAACCTTAATGCTTTATAGCCTACAGTCTTGCAACACTACATCTTATACTTAGAACCTTGGCATGCAAGGTATATTTACTGAAAATAACTAAAAGGCATCAAATTTAGTTCGTTCCGTAAAAGAAATAATTTTTATAATGACGTAATAATTTTCCTCAGCATGTCGCTAGAACAAAGTATTAAACTGTCGTATACAATGGTCATTGTGTTTATGGGAAAATATGATGACGTCACTGTGGACTAGGCTTTGGTTTCTGTGGTGACTACAGTGCTTCGTTCATTTACAACTAGTTCAGAAACTGAACAGGGTCAAGGACTCATTTCGTATCAGGAAAAAAAAACCTTAGCGATTGCGCACTAAAGTCTCAAGATAATTTTCGAATGTCACCTGACGCTAAACATTCACTAACGGATTTTTGAGTGGAGGCAGAAATGAAAAGATTTTCAAGACAAGCAAGAGCCGGGAACAAAAGTTCTAAAGATTACAAAGACTCGCTCGTCTTGGTTTATTTTGCAGTTTCTTAGCGTCTGTGACTTCCATTTTCGAGTTGATCCTCCTCACCCCCCCCCCAATATTTGAACACTGTGTACTATCAATTGCTGATTATACATGTACTATAAAGTATGTTCAGTATGCAAATAGTGTCAGACTTTTTAAAAGATTAAGTGTTAGCATAAACATATGCAATGATGCACAGAGAAAAGAAAAAAGAAAACGTACAGAAAATCCTAAATATATTTTTCAATAACAAGTCCTGCACACAAGAATCCTAAACGTTTTATTTACTAACAAATCTTGCACTTAAGAAAGAATTTTCGTGTGCGTTAATACTACTAACTTTCATTTCTTAATACTCGCAGTTTTCGTTCAATTCTTTAATTAAAAAAATAAAATATTGAACAAAACCTCGATTAAAAAAATCTTTCCTTTGTTACATTTGTTGTTAAAGCTCTCGGTGTTAGGTGAAAGAATGGCTGTGTAAGGGGCCGTTTACTACTTCACAAATAGTGTGATCGTATTCGCGGATTTGGTTGTCTTTGACACCTAGGTATAAATGTTTTACTGAACATACAAAGTTAAAGTTGTCTTCCCCTTTTCTGGTTTCTTCTTCTTCCCTTGAAAACTTTAAAGGTCTTATGCATGCGAATCTTTTTCTGCTGACATTTTCAAAATTCTGCAAGGTTCTTTAGGTCAGAACAAGGGCGGAGCACCACGTCACTTTACCGGTTTATAGACATTTAATCGCGCGTCACTTAAACGCACCACATTTAATCGCAGTCACTTAAACTCGAGCCACTTAAACGGTATGACGCATAATCGCGAAGACAGTTAATCGTCATCAGTTAAACGTGTTTTGTCGCAAAAAAGTAAATAAAATTACGTACACAGGAAAAAAATGATAAAAGTCTATAAAAACAAGTTTATAAAAAAGAAAAAATAAGAGGTCTTTCATAATCTACTGTCGTACTATTATACTGTATCCAAGAAATTCGAAATAAGAAACTTCTATGCACTGTCTGGAACTGGAAATTATGTTAAGAATGCGAAATAAGAAACTTCTGTGTACTGTCTGGAATTGGAAGTTATGTTAAGAATGCGAAGAAACACAATGTTAAGAAACTTCTATGTACTGTCTGGAATTGGAAGTTATGTTAAGAATGCGAAGAAACACAATGTTAAGAAACTTCTATGTACTGTCTGGAACTGGAAATTATGTTAAGAATGCGAAAGTTGAGCAATAGAAACAAGTATTTCCGATTGTCCAAATGTAGTGACAGCACGTTCATTCAAAATGCGGAATTTATGACTCGGTTGATATACATGTAAACAACGGCTAGCCTGTTGGACCTGTCACCTGTCAGGAGCGTGGAAGTGTCATGCGATTACAAGTACGTCCGTTTAGTTGTCGCGCGGTCAACTGTCTTAGTGTTGAACTGTCTCTGCGGTTATCTGAATGCGCTTAACTGTCCGCTATTAAGTGACGCGCGATTAACTGTCTGCGCACCCTCTTTACCACATCTTACCGGAAAGATTAGCGTATCAACATTCATCCGGGTCAATTGCAAAGCGCAGCATGGCGCTAACAGAGACAGCTTGTGTGTCAAACAGAAGTCTCTGTAACATGCATTATTGGATCATAACCAACGTATAACAGGAAATATTACCAGCAGTTATATCATTGTCTGCTGAACCTCCCCCCCCCCCCCAGAAGCAGACCAAGACCGAGAACGTCATAAAGATGAAAGGTCTATTGCGGCTTCTGGGGTGAGTGTGAGCGAAACACACACATTGTCTGCTGTAACGCGCTCTCTGTTGTGAGCGCGGGAGTACGGTAGGGTGTGGCGGTACGCATATTTCAAATGGTAGGAATCAATAACCTTGCGTACAATAATTTTACTGTTTAGGCCTAATTGCCTTTGCTTCGTATACACTGAGTATTCTCAGGTATGTTTGATTATCCGAACTGTTTGATTAACTGAACCAATCCCTTTGGGGTACTCCGTCGTTAGAGCTCTATCTTATATTTCTAATCACTAATTTTGTACACGAATACTTTTTTTTTTTTTAAATGGGTTGATTTTGATTGTTCAGTAACTGTTTTTCCTTAAAGTATGCTCAAATAGGTGTTTCTCTTTGAATGTAAGGTAAGCCTTTAAGGAGTATTAACAGAACAGCCTGCATCCTTTTTGTCTTTCGAATCATAAATAATTTTACTCAAGAAAACTATTTGCTCATACGTGATCATCTATTTGTTGATTTTAAAATATTTCCTTTTATTTTAATAATTGATATTATGAGCGCGTGAAATGAGGCACTTTGTTTAACACTGGTTAACTGCTAATAAAGCATTGTGTCCTCTGGTGATGCTTGTCCTAGTGATTTTCTGAGCGACGCTGTGCGTAAGTCGGATTAAACAGCCTGTGTGTAGGAATCAGATTAATCAACCTGTTTAATCCTAGAACGAGAACCATTTCTTTGTTTTCGTGTTCAGAGCGATTTTTTTTTTTTGCAGTCATCCTTGATTGAGAGAGAAAATCTGAGATTGTTTAGGTCTATTTTTTGTTTGACGTATGTTTGTAAACACGATTTTTACTGGTCGATGTTTTGCTGTATTATTCAATGTAACCATTGATTGAGAGTGTTTCGGTCTGTTTTAAAAAATAAAAATTTAAATTGTGTTTTTTTAAAAAATGTTTTAACTGGCTTGAAACAATGAATCAGATCTTTTAAATGTAGAAATTTCTTAATAGTCACATTTCGATCTACGTACAAGAATTGATTTTTATATTTAGCTCTGAATTTAATACATTTTACATTAGATCTTATCTGAACACTTGATTTGTATATTTAGCTCTGAATTTAATACATTTTAGATCTTATCTGAACATTTGATTTGTTACAAAAATAGTTAGATGTACATTTAGTATTAGAGTTTTACAAACAGGTCTGATAGTTAAAGCAGGATTTGTACATTACATCGGCAATTTAGCATTAAGTCCATATCCTAAAAGTTTATTTTACATTTAACCAATTTCAAACATTAACTTTTACACGTAGATATGTTAATAAAACTTGAATTTTACATTTATCTCTGTTCTGAGGCTGATTTCTACTTTAACCCTGTATTTGAACCTTGACCTTTGCACTTAGATAGGTAAATAAAACTTTACATTTATCTGTTTATGATTTTTTGCATTTAGCTGTGTTGAAAACTTGGTCTGATTCCCCTCTTAGATCTAACTGCATGAGATTGGGAATGGGACCTGGGACTAAAACATTTAATTCTGGGATCACGTCTGAACCCATAACTGCTGTCTGTAGTTGAGACATAACATATTTATTTCAGTAAATCCTGTCTTAACTCCATTCACACCTGCAAGCTTGTAGATGGGACAGTAACAATTTGCCATGTCGTCTTTCCAATTCGTTCTGCTATCTTTTAATGGACCTCAATTGCACACATTCAAGTCTATATGCATACCTTAAGATTTAACTCCAAGAGTGGAACTCACAACTACAACCGCAAGCCTGGGACTTCTAGAACATTAAAAAAGATATAAATGTTCACCCTAACCCAACCTTCCACTTTGTCTGCACCTCCAAATGATTCCATTTTGTGGAGAATGTAATGAATTGTTGTTGTTTTTTTTTCTCTTTCAACAGTCTTTTGTTAAGTGCTTTATGTTCCAACCGGAAATTAGTGTCTCCTGGGTAATGAACTAAATATTGCAGTCAGTTGAAAATCTTTGGCAGAATAAAATAATTCGCAAAATATTAAAAGGAGGATTAAAAATGGCGGCGCAACTTGAATTCATTGCGTAACTTCCCTGACAGCACAAGACTAATACAATTCTCCTTGTCCACCTGATCTCTCGATGTCATACGCTTAGCTGCACAAACGAGTATTTTTCCAAATAAAATCGAATATAACTAAGAGAAACTTAAACTTAACACAAACGAGTATTTTTCCAAATAAAATCGAATATAACTAAGAGAAACTTAAACTTAACACTGACGATCCATGACAACATTCACGCGAGAACGTTCAAATTTATGCTAGAATAGTATACTTTTTCTTTTTCTCTCGGAATGACAAATTTGCACTGTTTATTCTCTAATGCCCAACAGTCTTTGCAGAATGGAGGTAGGTGGGTGGGGTGCTGCTGTTGTAAATCTGATGTGAGAATATATTGTCTGTAGAAAGAATACATAGTATCGGCACACGTCACAGAGGACAGATAGTGTGATCAGCTGTGTGAATGATCCCTCATTTTCAAGAGGCAGCATGGAATCCTTGTGCATTTCAGTTATTTTTTTCCTTCTCTTTCTCATCCTACTATCTCTTTATTTCTTCCATCTTTTCTTCTTTTCTCTATCCTGTCTCTTCTTCTCCTTTATCATCTGTCTTTTCTCTCTTCCTTCTCTTTTACAAACACGCACACATACCATACGCACACCACACGCACGCACGCAAGCACACACACACACACACACACACACACACACACACACACACACACACACACACACACACACGCACGCAAGCACACACACACACACACACACACTGTAGAATAAACTCCTCCCTTTTAATTTTATTCTTTCATTATTTTGTCGTAACTCTTCACGGTAAAGGTACGGTACTTTGATGTGACCTATTTAATTCTATTTTTAGTTTCAAGTTAATAAATATGATGAACAAACTGCACGGAACAAGATCGGGTATGGCGTACCCGTCTCAAGACAAAAGGGCATGACCCATTAAGTGGGTCGAGAATTGGGCGCTCACATCAGTATCCAGGATTTTATTTTTGTTTTTGACAATGGTTTAGATTTAATTAATTTAAATAAGACAAAGGATCGTGAACGAAAATACCCACAAAAATGCAAAGGGCGTGTACAATAAAACACTCTATATAAATTCAGCTGGTGAAGTCATTGCCCTGTGACAACAGACTGGACATGTAGAGAAATAAGGAAACTCGTAGCTTAACCACCACCACCTCCAGCCCCCGGCAAAGCAGTATGCTACAGCTGCCTGCAGAATCAGTGCAATGGAAGCTCTCGACAAAAGAATAAACAAGGAGAAAACAATGCCAGTGAAAGAAATACACTTCAGGAAAGGCTACATCAATTCAAAGCAAATCAAATAATGAAACATCACAACAATAAAATAAGCAAATGAATGAAAGGATTGCAACAATGAAGTAACAAAAGAAAAAAACTACACCAAGCCAGAAACGAATAATGAAAACACTATAGCATGCAAGAAATATACTGCAAACACTACACAAACATTAAATAAGAAACAAATAATGAAAGCACTGCATCAAAAATCCACCCCCCCAAAAAAAAATAAAAAATAAAAACACTTCAACATGAAGAAACATAATGAAAACAGTACATCGAGCAAGAATAAAAAAACGAAAGCGCTGTATAAAAAATCCCCCAATAATAAAAACACCCTAACATGAAAACACTACATTGAACAGGAAACAAATAATGAAAACACTACATCGAGCAAGAAGCAAATAATGAAAACACTACATCACTGAAATAATTAACAGAAACTACAACAAAGAAATAACAAACCAATAAAAGGACAAAACAAGGAAATGACACACCAATAAAATGACAAAACAAAGAAATGACACGCCAGTATAATGAAAAAACACAGAAATAGCAAAACCACAAAGTGGACAAAACAAGGAAATGACATAATAAAATGACGAATCAAAGAAATGACACACCAATAAAATGAATAAAATAAACAAATGACACACTAATAAAATGAATAAAGCAAACAAATGACATAACAATAAAATGAAAAATAAAAAAATGACACACCAATAAAACGACAAAACAAAGAAACGACACCAATAAAATGACACACCAATAAAATTACATAACAGAAGAAATGACAAACAAAAATATCTAGTAAAAAAATAGATGGTCAGGCAAAATATGTCTAAATCACTGTAGCATTAACAGAAAGGGAAAAAAGGAAAAAACAAACAGAAACAAAATTTAATATTTAAAGATTCGCTTTCTTCTAGTGAATGAAAGAGTTATACTGCGTTGTCAGAATTATAAAGGAAACAAATGCAATCATTCAGTTAAACATAATTATTCAGTGGTCATCAATCTGTATATTGACATGAATAAGATAAACAGGCTATCTGAAGATTGCTTAGTGTGCTATACCCTGAACTATTAATAAATTAGGTATATTATATATGTACAGATTAAAAAAATTGTCATGTAAAAGTAAATTATACAGCTTAACTAGCCAACCACTCATGGACATGGACATAAACCATTAGGAATCAAATAATGTTGACACAGAAACGTGAAACATGTTTGCTAAACAGTTTTTGCCAGAAAGAAGCCTGACTTTAAAAAATAAAATAAGTAAAAGAATGTATTGAATATATTTTGAAGCAGATTACAATATATGGTAAAATAATTTTTATTTTGATTCAGCAAAAGTCAACTGATTTATATTACATCATGTTACAACACATGCTTGACAAAAACTAGCTGATTTTAAGACAGACAAACAAAAACCTCCACATTACTTTTAGAGTTACCATCGGTGTGACACGTATAAAAAGGAATTGTAATTGTCGTTGTATGACGCTCAAACAAAATATCGCGCGCACACACACGTAACGAAAAAGACTAGAGAGAGACAGAGAGAAGTGAATACACTCATATCCAAAGTTCCAAAGACGACACTCACAAATTGAGCAGGGAAACTAGTACGATACAAAAACAAGTGCAACGTAACTTATTGTGATGTTACAGCTGTGTTCATCGGTGATTTTAGAACTGGAGGAAAAACAGATCTTAGTGTCCCGACATTAAAAATAAAAGTATTTTTATATTACATTTTAACATCGTCCTTGTAATGCACTTTGAACTGACTACATTGCCCACTTACGTGACACGAAGCCAAGAAAGCGAAACGGGTGGGTTGGTTAGAGAGCATGTCCGAGAGTTGCAGTGTTGTGTGGGTTACCCTACTTCCTTTTTTCCCCCTCACCAGCCTCACAAGTAGCATCGTTGCTGAATTGCTTGAGATCTTTTGAACAGTTTCACACTCCCTTGCATTCACACACAGAGTGTGCTTCTCGGCTCTTTTCTCAGAGTTCACCATGAATACATCACAATCACAAAATATAGTCGCTATTAGGTACACTTAACGCATTTAAAATATAATGGATTTTTCCTTAAATCAATAAGTAACACATTCGCATTAACTTTACTGGAATCATTCATAAACAGATTTTCAATAGCTTTTACTGAAATCACTCAGTAACAACTTTGAAATAGCTCTACTGAAATCACTCAGTAACAACTTTGAAATAGCTCTACTGAAATCACTCAGTAACAACTTTGAAATAGCTCTACTGAAATCACTCAGTAACAACTTTGAAATAGCTCTACTGAAATCACTCAGTCACATCTTTGAAATAGCTCTACTGAAATCAGTCTTAAATATGATTCAAATTAGATTCACAAAAAATCATTCGATAAAGGCCGATAAAATAGTTGAACTGAATTAAAAACAATTAAAAAATATATATAATGAAAATTTTCAAAAGTTTAAAGTATATGCATAGATTTGTTCTAAGAGGTGTATTGCATAAACGCAGGTCTGTCTTATAGGGTTGGCCTGATCCATGTCCACTGGTGCGTTTTTAGGGGCTGGCCTGAATCACGCGGATATGTGTTTTTTAGAGGCCGGCCTGTTTTGCCTGTTCTGATGTTAGAAGTCTGAAGTAAAGGTTGGCCTGGACCATTGTGTGTCTAACGTAGGAGCTGGCTTGCTTCCTAGCAAAATGTTTGTAGTAAAAATCAATCTTCCACTTCATCCTCAGAATCTTTCGTTCACCTGCGGGCTATTCACCATCGTGCTATTCTCGACAGCGTTATCTTTGCTGTTATCTATTCCTTTATCATTGGGACTGGCTGGCGTTTGTTGGTCCATTTTGACACCGTTATCGATTCCTTTATCGATGGAGCTGGCTCGCATTTGCTTATCCATTTCGACAGCGTTATCTTTGTTGTTGTCGATTCCTTTATCGTCGGAGCTGGCTGGCCTTTGTTTGTCCACGGTGTTACCTTTGCCATTTTCTACTCCATTATCGTCGGGAATGACTGTGACAGTGAAGGAGCTTAAATTTGTTTCCTTAGTCCCGGATTGGTTGGCGATAGAACTCTGATCTCGGGTTGACTTACGATCTAGCAGGTCAAAGTTCGACTTGGGTCGAAAATAGTTTCGTTTTCGATCCTGAGGGACAAGAAGCAAAAGTACAGTTTGACAGGAGCTTAATGGTGAATTGAATTTTCTTTGCTAACATAATCGTTGTTCTTAGCAATTGGTGTATACCATTCACACTTGTACATATGGCAGTTCAAACTAACTACTCTTTACAGAACGTGAAGTGAATTTTGTGATTGTAGTCAAACCTAATTCCGCCCGAGATAATTTGACTGCGGTGGTTATATTACGTTGAAAGTAATTGCCCTCTAGGAAAACTGCTTTCGATCGTAGTTACTAATATCACTTTACAGAACTTAAAGAGATTCTGATTGTACTTAAAATTATTTCCAGTTACTAATTCCACTTTACAGAACGTAAAGAGATTCTGATTGTACTTAAAATTATTTCCAGTTACTAATATCACTTTACAGAACGTAAAGAGATTCTGATTGTACTTAAAATTATTTCCAGTTACTAATTCCACTTTACAGAACGTAAAGGGATTCTGAGTGCAGTAAAACCTAATTCTCCTGAGACAACGTGATAGTGATGATAATTTTACGTTTGACAGTTATTCCCCTTTAGGAAAACTGATTTTAAGAGTAGTTAAATTTTATTTCCAATTTTGATAAATTGATCGCTATAGTAGTTGCGTTAGTGTGTAAAACTATTTCTGCTCGAGAGAATGTGACTGTAATTTCAGATAAAGTTAATTCTGTGTAAATAAAAGTAATAAGATTGAGGAAAGACTTCAAATCTATGTCAGAAAAAGTAATGTAATTGTGAATATAGTAAAAATTAAACTTACTTTATAGAACGTGCTTGTAAACTGTTAATGTAAATATATTCATATCAACATTACATTTTCTAAAATGTAATTTTGATTTGAATATATTTAAAACAATTCCATTTTAGAAAAGTAAGTTTGATGTGAATGTATTTAAAACTAATTCCATTTTAAAAAAGTAAATTTTGATTGTGAATATATTTAAAACTAATTCCAATTTAGAAAGGTACAGTTTGATTGTGACTGTATTTAAAATTGAGAAAACATGCATTTTTTGTTTGAATAATATAGCTCAAAGTAATCCAATATTTGAAAACTAAATTTTGACTGTGACTGTAGTTAAAACTAATTTTATTTTGAGAAAAGTAAATTTTGACTGTGACTGTAGTTAAAACAAATTTTATTTTGAGAAAAGTAAATTTTGACTGGGACTGTCAATGTAAAACTAATTTTGTTTTTAGAAAAGTAAAATTCTTGTGAACGTATTTAGCATTAATTCCATTTTAGATCTTATAATTTGGATTGTGAATAGACTTCAAATTACTTCACTGTTACAGAACTGGATTGTGATTCAAGTGAAACTTTAGAAAAGTGTTACTACGACTGCATATGAAGCTAACTCCACTGACCGAGAACGTGCATATGATTGCAGTGAAACGAAATCGATTTTAAGGTGAATGTGATTGCAGTGACTCTAAATCCACTTTAAATTGATTGTGAATATGATTACAGTGAAAATAAATCCTCTTGAAGGTGAGTGTGAATGTGAATGCAGTGAACCAAATCCACTTTAAGGTGACTGTGAATGTCACTGAGGTGAAGCTAAATCCATTTAAAGGTAATTGTGAATGTGATTGTAGCTCAAACTCTTTGCACTTTAGACATTGCAATTGCTTGTGTGGTTTGTAGTATGTCTCAGTGATATGAGCTGTAAAATGGTAGTACAAATACCGATATTTGTTACATTAAATACATTTCTGATTGATTTAATTCCCCTCTTCCCTACCTCTAAAAATATGGACAATAGTTATAGTTAAATATGAAATTCTTGCCTAATGTAAATAATTGATGGAAAATTGTATACAGATTGAATAGAAACAGTTGTATACAGATTGAATAGAAAATATTTGTAGATGGCATGTGGGTGTATGAATAAAGGATAGATGGATTGACCTACTGACTGACATTATAGATTTATTAAATGACGAAGTGGTTAATAAACGTACTGATTTAGAGACCGATTGATTGTGTTAGATATGAATTGTATACTGGCCTGTATAATGATTGCTTTCAATAACTCCTTGTCCAATATATAAATAAGAAAATACAGATAACTGCCCAAATTATTCAATGCGGACAATTGTTTTGCTGTTTCTTTACCAAAAGAAAAGAGCATCACAGAATTGTGTTTTACTTACAGGTAGGTGTATATGCTGTTTCTTTACCAAAAGAAAAGAACAACACAGAATTGTATTTTACTTACAGGTAGGTGTATTTCTTTACCAAAAGAAAAGAACAACACAGAACTGTATTTTACTTACAGGTAGGTGTATTTCTTTACCAAAAACAAAGAACATCACAGAGCTGTATTTTACTTACAGGTAGGTGTATATGTTGTTTCTTTATCAAAAGAAAAGAACATCATAGAACTGTATTTTACTTACAGGTAAGTGTATATCCTGGTCTTCTTCGTCTCTACGCTGTGCGTCAGATCTGCTTCTGAAAAGCAAACAATACATTACTAGCAACCACGTGGATATTAATGAAAAATACACCTATTCATCTATCCTTTATTTCTCCACTCTTGCACCACACACTCATTAAGCGTCCATCCTTCAACACAGCACACACTCATTAACCGTCCATCGAATATCATCTAACTAACCTCCCACACATTCACATCCAAGCATCCAGCCCTCCCTCATCTGTCCGTCCATTCAACCATCCAGCCATCTGTTTGCCAATCTACCCATCTACCCACCGACGCATCATCCAATTGCCTATCAATTCTTCTATCCAACTATAACTTAACTATAAATATCTAATTATTAGACGTTTAACACCACCACCACCCAATTAACAATCAACAAACAAAAAAATTGCTTATTATTTTTAATTCAAATGTTTTAAAACTGACAAAATAACAAAAAGTTAACCATTACGATATCAAATTAAAGGAGGCTAGCTATTTAGCGATCAAAATTGAACATGTTATTTATTATGTATTTAAACTACACACGTAGTGTATTTTTAAAAAGTGGTTACATATATATAACGCTTTCACAAAAGGAAACAAAGCTTTATATACATACACTATTTAAAACAAATATGCTCTTCTTTCTTTTTAGAACGGCTTTTCTCTACCATGTCATTTTGCTTTGATAGTTCTTTGAAATTTTATTGTAATACCCGTCAGCTTTGTGATTATTCCCCTTTTATAATACTCGAATTGCACGTGATTATTTCCCATTTATAATATATGAATTGCATATGATTGTTTCCCCTTTATTCTCGTATTGAACATGATTATTTCATCTTTATAATACTCGAATTATACGTGATTATTCCCCCTTTATAATATAATAATTGCATATGGATGTTCCCCCTTTATAATTCTCGAATTGCACATGATTATTTCCCCTTTATAATATTCGAATTGCAACTCCTCTCCAAGAAGCCCGTAAAGGAGGAACTTAAGTTACGCGTGATCACTCACTGTATATTTATAGACTGTCTTCTTGTCTATTTAATTCACTGTATATTTATGGTCTGTCTTCTTGTCTGTAATTCAATGTATATTTATAGTCTGTCTTCTTGTCTGTTTAATACACTGTATATTTATAGCCTGTCTTCACTCTCTGTGTCGTTTATCTCAATTTGTCTCAGACAAACATATCTAATATAAAATAGCACACGAAATTTAAAATCATTGTTACGCACTTTCGTATACAGCAAACAACAACTAAGATGAAGATCAAGCCAAGGACTCCAGCTAAGACACTCACGGCGATGATATAACTGTCTGCTGCACTTTCAAGTTCTGGCGGATAAAGAAAAAAGAATTATCAAAAACATTTATTACGTTCAACCCATCAATTTTCCTTCAGATTTACAGATCTTATGCATTAGTTAAAAATCAATTAATTGTTCACACTCGCACACACACCTACCTAAACACAAAACCCCCCACATCACTCACTCAACTAATGGTTAAATTAATACCACAAACAGTACTACAACGAAATGACAGTATTATTTAGCAGGACACTTAAAATCTATAAATGTAAAATATATCTACTCTATACACAACCCCCAAATAATGAATAAGTTCTCACACACATACACGCTTATGCACGTAAACATGCATTAATATATTAGATGCACTCAATTTACCGTTTTAAAAATAGTAAAATATTTGTTATATAATAGACTTTTAAAATGTAAAATTAGATCATTAGATTGTATTTATTTAAAAATTGTTAGAATTGAGTTTGTACCAGTTAAACATTGGATCTTATTAGAAGTTATCTTCCAGCTTAATTAAAATTCGACTAATTTCTTTCTTTTTTAAAGGAAAAGAAAATAGATATGTACATAATTATACAGAAATTGAAGGATTTAAAGATATATTTACAAGGTTGGTTTTCACAGATCATACGATTTGTGGGCATGTATTTTTTTTTTTACATGGATGGATAAAGAAGCACGATGGTCCAATCTGTCACGCATGAATATAGCAGTTGTTTTCGGCACGGATAGAGAGCAGGGCCTGACTTAGACTAAATAAATGACTCATCACTAAGAGAGATCTTTCTTGCTAACCACACACGTGTCAGCCATAGATATACAGCTACAACATCACTTAGACCAGGGGTGGGCAACTTCTTCAGTCGGCGGGCCGGGTATGGGAAAATGAAGTCCTTGGCGGGCAATGTTGTATGCGACCACAAAGCTGGCATGAGTAGCAGCTTTCTGGGCTACTTTGGCTTTTCCGAATACATTCTGCTGCTTTACAAGTTTTCAGTCCAGTTCTGTTGCTTTTGTTTGCCTTCCGCTGCTGATAAAGTACTGCCATAGCCTGCATGTTTCGTCGTATGATGGCAGCTAATGTTGTACTCTTTCAACAGGGCAACACTTTCACTGCACAGCAAACATACTGCTTTCTTGCCGACTTCTGGTAAAAAGTACTTAGGCATCCAATCTTTGTTAAATGCGGGACACTCTCGCTGTCAACTTTACTTTCTTGGCAAAATCCATGATAAAAAAATTTTATTGTACATTCTAAATCTAACTGAAAACAACCAAAGAATAACTGTCACTATTACTGTGACACAGTAAGAAAGTAGTGGGAGATTGCAGCAGGATGTGGCAGGATGTGGACAGGGCCACATTACCATGGCAGCTAATGTTGTACTCTTTCAACATGGCAACACTTTCACTGCACAGCAAACAAACTGCTTTCTTGCCGACTTCTCTGAAAAAGTACTTAGGCATCCAATCTTTGTTAAATGGCTACACTTGCTGTCAACTTTATGTTTCTTGGCAAAATCCATGATAAAAATATTATTGTAAATTCTAAATCTAACCGAAAACAATCAAAGAATAACTAACAGTCACTATTAACTGCGACGCAGTAAGAAAGTAGTGGGAGATTGGGGCGGGATGTGGACGCGGGCCACATTACCATGTACGGCCAGAAACAGTCAGCGGGCCGGTCAAAATCCCTTCGCGGGCCGGGTCCGGCCCGCGGGCCGTATGTTGCCCGTCCCTGACTTAGACTAAATAAACGTCTTCTCACTAAAAAAGATATTTCATGCTAGCTACACAACAGTCAGCCATAGATTACATTTTCATCTAATGGTGAGTCGATGTCATTATCCTTTTAATCTAGTATGACATCTTTCAATTGTATTCATCACATCTAACATCTGTCCTGAATCTGTCTTTTTTCTTAGCTGTCTGTCTTATCTATCTGTCTTATCTGTGACTCACCCTCGGGGGGCGGTGCTTGTACGAGCTACCGGAAGTGATGTCCTCAATTTTTGTCCTGTCATAGATATTCGTATTAATGGGAGGTACCAAAAGGTATTTATTTACAATATTGGGGATTGCTCTGGAAAGGGTACGGAGATTACTCTTTCAGTCCCTTGCCCGCAAATTAAGAGGTGTATATAAATCATACACGTGTAGAGATGATAATATTCTCATAATTAAAGAGACTCTTTTGTAGTATAAAATAACCTGTCACACTATGGAACCACACATTCTTTTCATTATTTCTTCTTGATAATCTTAATTAAACAAAATTTCTATTCATTATCTCCCTTTTATAATTTTGTTTTACAAAACGTTTTTGCGGAAATTAATTCTTGTCTTTTTGTTATACATACTTTTGTAAACAATTTAATTGTGGTTTTAATTAACATACTTGTATTAATCATGGTTTCAAATAACATACCTGTATCAATTATGGTTTCAAATAGTGCAGACATATTAATTATCTCAGATTTTGTATACTTTATTATGAACCATTAATAAGTTTGTAATTCTCACATTACTCATAATCTCTTAAATATTTTGTGCAAGAGAAGAATTATGTACAGTTCAATGCAGGTGAGGTGAAAATTATTTCTTAGAATAAAATAACATAATAATTTTTAAAAACGGAACAAAAACGACATATTAATTAATAGAAATATAATTTTAAACTAATCAGACTAATCTAATCTAACTACAATTTAATCGAAACTGATTAACCAATGCAAAACAAAAACAATATCAAAATATAAAATTATTATTATTCAAATAACATAAACACATCAATGGCAAAAGCAAACTAATCAAACCAAACAAAATCAAATCAATTCAAATCAAATCATATTAATCAAATCAATTCAAAACAAATTCCCATTCCTCCCTTAAAAAACCCCAACCCCAAATCAAATTATTCAAACTAATCAAATCAAATCAGAAACAAACAATCCCGAACAATCAATATCAAACCAGATCAAACCACATCCATCCACCTCTTTCTGTATATACATGTGTGCATGTTTGCTTGAAATATCTATGAATATATATACGAGTATGTATACAGACTTCCTTATATAATTATTGTTCTCATCCATTTCAAGTGTACAAGCTGAAAGATAAGGATGTATAACAGTTGAAAGGGGAAGAATATTAGTTACTAAGAGAGATATTAGTGAGTTGAGAGCGAGGCGCTATGGAGACGAAAGCGAGGCTCTAACCTAGATTGGAAAGGAGGCTGTACATGAATGCTTAAAATGTGAAGCTATATAAACATGAAAGCGAAGCGCTATGGTACATAGCTACGCAAGCTCCAGTGGTGACGTAAACTGCTCTCGAAATAAGAACGCACGCACGCACACACACACACACACACACACACACACACACACACACACACACACACACACACACACACACACACTATTGTAGATGAAAGCGAGGCTCAATGCCAGGTGAAAGCGAGGCTATATGAACATGAAAGCGACGCAAAAAACGATGGAATGTAATTTGCTGAACATTAATAAGCAAAGATGAAAATATCTGTATAGAGAGACAAACATGAGTGAGTCACGAAACGAGGTGTACTTTCCTGCTGCTGTCTACACTTATGTCGCCGTTAATTGCTCCCCCCACCCCCCGACTCACCTCATACTCCAGGTACAGAAACCTCTTTATGAGAATACTATCTTTTCATAATAACTTTAAGCGTCTAATAATGACTCTAAATGATGTTGTTTATTTTTATTTATTTATTCAAACTAGAACTGAACACTTAAGGGCTGAAAAGTCTTCCTAATATTATGAAATCGAATAAGTGGATTTAGTTCCTTAGGTATCATGTAATTTCCCATCCCACAAGTTTATTTTGATATTTAATATGTTTCTTTCTTGAAGGGATAATGCTATGCCACCGCAGTCATCATCATAGTTTCCATATATTTTTAATATTTTGTTTTATAGTATATTCTATTCATTTACTTTAATTTTATTCCTAAAGCATAAGAATTTATTGTCCCAACTTTATTTATTTTAAACGTAATTTTATAACAATACCCTTAATGCGTGCATCTTTTTCTGCGTCGCCGATTGAGGCCGACGACCTTGGGACAGTTGTTGAAGATATGAGCATCGTTTTAGTCTCTACTGGCGATGCTTGCTGAAAACTGGCTGCATCGGTACTCTGTGAGGTCACAACAGCAGAAAGTTCGGCACTCTGTGACGTCAGAGCAGTGGATTCGGCACTCTGTGATGTTCGAACGGTTGTTTCAGTACTAGGAACAGAAGTCCTACCGGTCTGCAACGACGGAACAGTGGAGTCTGCATTCTGTGAGGCCTGTTGGCTGTTAGTGCTAGAAAAAAATGACCCCCCAGTAGCACTAGTAGCGTCAGATCTGCTGGTCGTTGCAACATACGTAGAAGTAGGGTCGCTGGAGACAGTGGACAAACCTACAGACAGGCAGTGATGCACACAATACGCTTGCAAGCTTATGACGACCACAAAGCGTTAGCAAACACGTTTAACGATTGGTGTTTAAGCTGTAGGATCTTTCATCAAAGGGAGACAATTTCGCAACTATAGGATAGGGTATGGTGGCCATTTATTAATTTTTGAAGCAAACACTACAAGAGGGTCGATGTGAAAGTGAGACGGGAAGAGGAAGGAAAGAGAGAAAGAAGAAAAGGAGGGATACCAAGAGAGAAAGAGATGAAAGAAGGGGATATAAGACAAGGGGAGATAGTTTGTGTCTGTGAGTGAGTGAGTGAGAGATAGATAGATATATAGATCAAGTGTAGCTCAGAGATTTATTAATTTTAATAAATGAGTGCTGTATTTTTGGATTAAAGCCAATATAAAATTAAACGATTCCTCAGACCGCAAGGATTGAGATTATACCCAAATATGTTGATTTTATTAGACCAAAAGTCAAATGTACCTGCTCGCAAACATTTGTATGGAATAAATAATGCTACAAAAAGTCTACATGCATTGCAATATAACATCAAAGAATTAAATGATGAATTCACTTTAAAAGACACGATTCTGCAACGCGCTACAAGAATATACATAGTTCCTCTGTGTCTATTAATAATTAATTTGTATCTATTGGTCTTACTTCATACACACACACACACACACACACACACACACACACACACACACACACACACACACACACACACACACACACTCACATACACATATGCAAGCATACACGCATGCACACGTGTACATACGCACGCACACACACATACATACATACGTAGGCATGCATGTACGCACATACGTTAACGATTATGCTCGCATTCATGGCTGGTTTTACGTTACATTCCGCAATTCCTTGATTTCGCAAAAAAAATAATAATATGCATGTGGTTCTCTAATAAAGCAATGATTCTCCTTTTGTTCTCTAGTTATAGTTCTCTATGATTTTCTAGCTGTTTCTTTTAGCTAAGGTTTTCTTCGGTTCTCTATTGTAGTTCTCTATGTTTTTTTTTTGTTGTTGTTTCTCTTAGGTTCTCTAGATATGGCTCTCTTTGCTTATCTAGTTTGGTTTCCTTTGGTTCTCTAGCAATAGACTTCTTAGATCCTTTAGCTATGCTTCTCTTTGGCTATCTAGCTGTGATTCTATAATGTTCCTTAGCTGTTTCTGTTAAGTTTTCTAGCTATATGTCAAGTGCCGAGTTATATTTAATGACCCTGTTGCAGTATCAGACTCAAAATTATTAATCGTTAAATTTATTATATTAGTTGTAATAATAGAATAGGCGGCCTAATCTAAATCTTAAATCTCGATGTCAGACCTGTTCTTTGGGACCCTTATTCGTCTAAAATAGCGACAGACGAATTAACTGATATGCCTCGAGTTGGCAACGTTATCTTTCCCTTTGATTAATTATGACTTTATATAACATCCACACATTTCCGGCTCAGAACCTCCAGCCTATTCTTCTTGGTCACATTAACAAAAGATAACAAGAGCTAATAATAATAACAATAATAATAATGACAGGAAACAATAACATTCGATTTCCGAAAACACAGGTCAACCGAGACTGTCTATTTACTGCCCCAACATTAGCGATTGTTTATCTGATTATTGTCTCTCTGGTCGATTATGGATTGTGTAGTTTAGATGAAATTACTCTGTGGTCATCGATAGATGTGAACTCGTCTTGTTGTTTACTTGCGCAGTGCCTCTCATCCTTGTCGATGACTGTCAAATCGATGACAGAAATAAGGTGTGCGTTTCATTGTGAACACGAGGATCAACAATTCAGCATAAATCATGATGATAAAAAGAAAGAAGGTCAGCTTCAACAGACAATTGTATCTCTCTGTAGCCGCTGATAAATATGAGACAATGCTAAGGCTTTGTGGCCACAGCGATAGAGGACTCTTGCAATTTCACGTCATTAAACGTTAGCTACATGCTAACTTATAATTTACAAAGTTCTCTCATGGAGAAGCATTTACACATATGACAATAATATTCCGATTCTACATTTACATAATATCAATAGTTACAACAATATTCAATAAATGGCTTACATTAAATTCACATCGAATCATTTATCTCAATCTACTATTTAGTCTCACTTGCTACAAATAGTTTTACAGTGAATAAAGCAGAGTGCACAACATGTGCTTATCTCAATTTTATCATCTGTACATATGGCATGAATTATTACTAGTGCCACGTAAAATTGTCTGAAAGAGATATGCATTAGTTTCATATAACAATCATTAGTAAAAATACATGAACATTCTACACAGCATTCTAATCAATAATATATAAAATAATTTCTGAGAAGTCAATATATTTACCACTCTCAAAAAACGTGCAAAACGTTCTTCCCATCTATGCAGATTTCAACCCTTCTATATGGTATGTGAACAATGCATGACAATGCGAGGGTCTATCAGCAACATGTATACGAATGACGCTGGATCAAACTACAAATTCTCTTGCGTCATCGAATGGAACGCAAATGTTCATATATGGGCATCCTATATCCTGTCAATATTCACCCACTCTTACTGTGGTGGAATGAATTTGCCTCTACCTATTTTAAAATTTAATTGTTATATAAATTATTAATTGTCACAGTAACCCGACCCTAAGCACTCCTTATGATGGTATTTTTGAAAGTGTCTGAGTTGAAGTAAACACCCAAGTTGAGAATATTTATTGACCTTCTTATGCATATTGATAATTTTATGCTGGAGAAGAAAGTGGGTGGATGGGGGGGTCGCTAAATACAGATTAAAGATGGATTTGTCTTCTCCTTTAGTAAGATGTTTTCCACCCATAGAAATATTGTGTAATGGTAAATGTTGTTTTAATGTTGTGGAAGACAGAAAACATTTATAGCGCCCGTATATCCGCCAAGTGAGAGAGATGAGTGGTGTCTGCTGGAGGATCATTAATCAAATGAATTAAGATTCTCATAACTTGTAATTATTTTTCAATGATTAATAAATAAATAATAATAATATCCATTGTCTGCTGGAGGATCATTAATCAAATGAATTAAGATTCTCATAACTTGTAATTATTTTTCAATGATTAATAAATAAATAAATAATAATATCCATTAACTAAGTTGCGTTGGCGTCACACTTACTATCACCCTCCCCCTTCTGTACATTTCCACTGCCCACACGTGATCAATAACTTGACCTCAATCCTTTACTGCGTATAGCGCATGTGGGTACAACAGATTGCATAATCAGCCACACAGAGGTCAACCATAACTATAACTATAAATTATAAATTTGTTATGTAGGAAAAGAAATAATAGGAACACAATGAGCATATTTGCCCCGAGGTTTGACCATCACACTATGGCTTTATTTAGTTATCTAGCTATGGGTTTCTTTGATTCTATAGCCATAGCTTTCTTAGATTCTCTAGCAATGGTTGTCTATGGTCGTCTAGTTATGGTTCTCTAGCTAGGGTTCTCTATTGTTGTCTACTTATGGTTCTCTAGCTAGGGTTCTATATGGTCGTCTAGTTATGGCTCTCTAGCTAGGGTTATCTATGGTTGTCTAGTTATGGTTCTCTAGCTAGGGTGATCTATGGTTGTCTAGTTATGGTTCTTTCATTCTACCTACCTGTCAATGAATCCATCCAGCTATATAAATGTCAACCGTTACTGTAGAATTTCGTCCTCCCATACTTCTGTTTGTGTTATCGTTTGTTCCATTGCGCCAGTCCCATTTAGATTTCACGTCTGATTTTAACTGATTCGGATTTGCAGATGGATGCAAATGCGAAAGAAGGCACACATTCAATTTTAAAAGCATTGCTCGTTACTGTACTTGTGGCTTTTTTGAGTGTCCTCGTCATTCCTCGTTATATGCATACTCGAGTAAGGACATATAAATATTACCTCATGAAATATTACGTCACACAGCGCCTTGCAAGCATGGGAACGTTGTTTACATCAAGCAAATGAATGAACTGTCTTCGCTCTTAACTAGGATGATGGTAGCTTTCGGCATAGGTCGATTTCGTTGCCTGGCACGAGGTGTTCCGCTGTTAGGAGAATTGTAGATGATGACAAAAGAGTGAAGAATTGTTGACATTAGGGTTGAAGAGTGGTGTTGATGGATGGTGGCCGGTGGGTCCGTGACGCTCGTTGTCTGGCCAGTAGATGCTTGCAGTAACCCGGTTGTCTACGGTCGACTGCTATGGTGGTTTGTTGTTGGTGTTGCTGTCTTCCTTGTTGAACTGTCTAGTTTTGCGTTCATTGTTAAATAAGTATCTAAAACTGTGACTGGTTGGCACTGTGGCTATGACAGCATTGCTGACCACCAACCAGCCATGAGCTAAGTGGTGTTACCTGTCGAACAAACTCAAAGGCCAACCGGTCGTGAGCGAAGTGATATTACCTGTCTGCAAACCAGCCTTGCCAGTGAAGTTTGCAGAGAAACAACTGAATTTACAAAGCTAGATTTCTCTGCAAAATTCTATAACATCCTTGTTTTCCAGTTATATATTTTATTAATAAACATCTTTGTAATTGTGATGATTATGTAGTGAGTAATATAAACAGTGTTGTAATGTTTAGTAAGTCATTACGATTAGAGATTTGAATATGGGGCTAGAGAGGCGGGACTATGCATACTGCGCGCGCTCGTTTAATTCACTTATTATCAACCGGAAGTGCGTGAGAGAGAAGGTGAATTAGTGCATCTTTTGAGTCACTTGATTCACTGCTAATTTCTAATCTAGGAAAGATTCTGAATTAGCCCAAACCCCTCATCTACTTACATATCTCTCTCTCTCTCTCTCTCTCTCTCTCTCTCTCTCTCTCTCTCACACTATTAGACCATGTATCAATGGTTGTTCTTAACATCTTTCCAAGTTTAAAATAAAAAATATAAAAAGTTAGTTCTTTACCTTCTGTGGTTGTAGCTCTTGTTGGAGATGAGGATGTGACGCTGACCGGTGATGTGGTTAGTTGTGCTAGCTCAGTGCTCGTAGTATTGTACAGCGAATGCATACTGGTGTCCGACCAATTGTTTGATGTAGTGGTAGATGACTTGCTGCTAGTTGGCGCAGCGGTGTCTTGCATGGTCGTAGTTGGCGGTGTGCTGGTGGTTGTATTGTTGTTTGGTGGTGACATGGATCCTGAGGGACCAGGTGGTGTAGTTGGGGACGATGAGGTATCGGGTAGGGTACCAGATGACGAAACGGATGATGAAGTTTGGGAAATAGCCGGTGATGTGGTATTTTCTGTTGATGTCACGGCTGCTGGGATGCTAGATGAGTTTTGGGCTAGTGTTGAAATGAAAGGTGATGTGGATGTAGCAGAGTTTGAGACTGGTGCCTCAGTAGTTGTGGACATAGTAGTGAATATCGTTGATGGAACAGTAGTGGAGGTGGTTGGTGACGCAGTAGTCGGTGGGGCTGGTGACGTAATAGAAGGTGTTGTTGGTGACGCAGTAGTGATTGCGTTTGATGATGCAGTAGAGGCTACGGTTGGTGACACAGTAGAGGTTATAATTGATGACGTAGTAGAGGTTGCAGTTGGTTGCGCAGAAGAGTTTGTGGTTAGTGATGCAGTAGAATGTGTTATTGGTGATGCAGTAGAGGTTGCAGTTGGTGATGCAGAAGAGGTTGTGGTTGGTGACGCAGTAGAGATTGTGGTTGGTGACGCAGTAGAGATTGTGGTTGGTGACGCAGTAGAGATTGTGGTTGGTGACGCAGAAGAGATTGTGGTTGGTGATGCAGTAGAGATTGTGGTTGGTGGCATAGTAGAGATTGTGATTGGTGATGCAGTAGAGGTTGTGGTTGGTAGCGCAGTAGAGATTGTGGTTGGAGTCGAAGAAAATGTGGTTAGTGACGTAGTAGGGGATATTGTAGTAGTATGGCTGAGGGCTGAAGCAGTTGTAGATAAACTGGATAGTGATGATTTACTAGTCAAAATCGAAGTGGTGAGAGACAATATAGTACTTGAGTGCATGTCAGACACTGTGGTTGTTGTTACTTCGGCTGCAGTGTTAGTTGTCGAGTCCTGTCCACTAGCGAACATTATGATGGAAGATGACGAAATCAAAATATACACTGCAAGCAGACATTTAAAAATAAAACTTGTAAAATTTGTATTATATTTTAAAAACTTGATCAATACTGTTGCAAACAGGAGTGAAATACCGATTAAAATAACTCTTAAAAAATATAAAACATGAATTTTACTTCATTGTAAAGAAGAGAGAGGGTGAGAGAAAGAGAGAGAGAGAGAGTGTCGGGGGAGGACAGGAAATAAAGAGATCTTTTGTATCGAGACATTTTACACTGAAGGTCTGAGAAGCGGCCTTTAAAACTGAACTGTTGATAAAAAAATACTAATACCTTAAGAGTAAATTGGTGGTGAGTAGATGGCTAAACCGTTAGCTCCCTCACCTCTCTCCTCGTAAACATCAACCAGCAGTAAACAAAGAGAGACCAACAATTATTAAACAGAAAAGATCCATAAAATCAAGTAAGGATAAAATCCAGGAGCTAAACCAAGAAACTCAACAACAATCCCACAGAAAAGATACTCCATAAAAAGCAAGAAACCCAACCACAAACTCACAGAAAAGATATTTCATAAATGCTAAAAACCCAACTACAAACCTACAGAAAAGATACTCCATAAAAAGCAAGAAATCCAGCACGAAACCCACAGAAAAGATTCCCCTTAAAAGGCAAGAAACCCAACAACAAACCTCCAAAAGAAATATTTATTACTTTCTTCTGACTACTTCTACAGAAATGACACGCGCAGTTTAAAAAGTAGTAAAAGTAAACATAATTAAAAATGACACGCACAGTATTAAAAGTAATCATAATTAGAAATGATATGCCACAAATATAAAAAGGAGTTAAAGTAAACATAATTATTATGATTTTGAAAAACATCATTGGGAACCTACCCCATGATTTCTGGGAATTTAGAAAACTGGCATGATGAATGATTGAATGATATCCTATTTCTACGAAAGGTACTTTATTATTTGCTTGCTGTACTTTTTGTGTTTGATGGTCACTTCGTTTGTTTATATAGTAATACACTCGCTTTATTTCTGTAAGCTATGTAGGCTCAGTATATTTTTCTTCTGTTCATTTAAATAGAATTATACAAAAAGATAAAACATCTTGGAAGGCTAGAGCCGATTAAAATAATAATTTCGATGCTCATCACAAATTCTCATCTAGCACACTTATAGATTTTAGTGTTCATGTGACTTTCAAATTAAACATATGTAAACCAGTATACATTCCTAAAACTTGATTATGACACTGAGAGAATAAATTTAAAAAAATGCAGATACTTAAGTTGAAATTTAGTTTAAACTTTATTATTATTATTATGTATTGTAGCTTCCAGTATGTCATTCCACTGAAAAAATAAAACTGTAATCTCCTTTTTCAAAGCGATTAATTGATTAACTGATTAGTTGACTGAATGGATAATTGCTTGCTTGATTTATTAAATGATGGAATGACTGATTGGTAAAATCATCTACTGAATGAAAGACTGGCTGATTGATTAACTAATTCAGTGAATCATTGAGAGAACTGGTGAGTGAGTGAGTGATAAGTAAGTGATGAGTGAGTGAGTGATGAATAAATGATGAGTGAGCGAGCGACTGCAAAATGTCCAGTCCAATAGTATTAACTTCTCATAGGGTGTATCAACAGCAAGTACAAATTTTAAATCATAACATTGCAACACAACCACATTAAGTCTGCAGTCATTGTCTTCATTAAAAAAAAAATCATTACTTCTGACACCACTCTGAGCACCCTTCACTCGTTATGATTTTTATTTATAATTATTAACACATAACTAATTACAAGTTGTCGAAAATCCTAATTTATAATTATTAATAATTCTCCCACAAGACCAACATTTAGTGGATTATAAGGGTGTCGTAAAACTCTGCTCTTACACAATAATAAGACAGACGTTTTACTGTTGCATAATGTTCTGCAGGTGGAAATTTCTTACTAAAGAAGTAATAAAAATCTGTATTAAATTAAATTAAAATTAATATTTAATGAGCCCCCATCCACTCGCTATTACTCCAACATAAGGTTTAATATATGTGCAATACATAATGTATATAATCAAGTTCGTAGATATAATTATTCATGGGCATGAGAGTGGATTTCAGAGGGATAATTATTATCAATGTTTAAAACCTTTTCAATGATGACAGACGTCAGTGGCATGTGTTCACAATCACACATTTTGCAACAAGTCTCTTTCTCTTTTACTAGGTGATGGTCCAATGTATTCTTTCTACGCACATTACACATCTGTTCCATAATCTTCAATGCGCTCACAAGCACACCGTGGAGAATCACCAAGAACTTCACATGCACTATCAAAGCACATCATGCGGCATGTTCTAGAATGTTCATGTGTGCTACTCAGCACACCAAAGGAATGTTCAAGAAACGTGTGTGAATTCTCAAGACCAGACTCAAACCATATTGGCTCTTGAATAGAATTCATATGAATCAACTTACAGCAACACATTTACTGATAAGTTCGATGACAATACTGGATTCACACACCAATAGGATCTGGTAGAGTACAGTAGCCACTGCAGTCTGAAATGGATACAGGACTACAAAATAAAAAAAAGGTATGCTTCTTTCTGCAAAAGTCAAATTAAGGCAGTGCTAAATTTCAGGCACATTTCATCTCTAAATTCCTTTATCTCTTTTCACACATTCTCAACTTATGAATCCTGCAACAATATTCATTAGCCCAATACACACGCAGCAAAAGAAATATAGCATTGATCGAAATTCCCAAATATAATGTATAACATAATCAAATTAGTGAGCGTAGAAATAATGGTTTAGTTACATAAATCATTCTCCAGTTCAAATCATAGATCAATAGCAAACATGTACGAAATATTTCTAAGTGCATTCTTTCTTTATCAGTCAGTAACTTACCATAAGCTAATGTTTGCCTTTATAACCAACAGTCAACAGAAGTCCGGAAAAAGGATAAATAATACTAATACTAATAATACGATCAATACTGTCAAGATCTGCAGTGGTGACATTAACATGACATTCAGCCTTGGGAAATGTGGAAGAATTATCGTCCAGAAAGGCAGGATCAAAGCAACAGAGGGTCTGCAATTTGACGTTGGAAAAATCAATGATGTTACAGTGGAAAAAAGGATATAAATACCTGAGAATACTACAACAAGAAAATATGCAGAGTAAGGTGAAGTCCAAGTTAAGAGACAGTATGAGAAACAGGTTAGAAAAGTCCAGAAGTCCAATCTAAATGGGGCTAACAAAATACCAGTCCTCAATACATACGCAATACCTGTAGTCAGCTACACTGGAGGTATCATAGATTGGACAACAAATGAAATAAATGAACTGAACAGAAAAAACAAGAAAACCACTCACAACATATAAAGCCTTACATCCCAAAGCAGACGTAGACCGGCTCCATGTATCTCGGAAGATGGGAGGCTGAGGTCTCAAGAAAATCAAACATGTCATTGAAGGAAAAGTCATTGGTCTTGTGGACTACATCTAGAATAACGACAAAGATGAGTCACTGATAGAAGCAGTAAAAATTAGTGGACTATACCAACCCCTAAACAGACAAAGAAACATGGAAGAAAACAACGAAGCAAGCATAGGCAAATACCTGGAGCCCCAAACCTCTCCATGGCCAGTATGTACGACAAGCCGATGAAATAACAACAAAAGAATCAACGTACAAATAGTTGAAAGAGGTAGGCTTGAAAGCAGAAACAGAAGCACTCATAACAGCTGTGCAAAATCAAGCACTCAACATGAAATCACACAAAACTAAAATCATGAAATCCTCAAATGATTCCAAATACAGATTCCAAATTCCAAATGCAAATCCATGGATGAAACAACAGAGCATGTCTGGATGTCAGGTTCTGGCTTGAACAGAATACTCCAAAAGACACAACGAAGTGGCAAAACTCAGACAGAGAAATCTATGTGAGAACTATGGTGTAAACCCCGCAAGAGCATGGATGCATCAACCAGAAGCAGTCATCGAAACAGAAGAAGTCAAAATACTGTGGGACTTCGAGATAAGAACAGATCGAGTGATTCCTGCATGAAGACCAGATATTGTAGTTCTCAATAAGTCCAACAGAACAATAACAATCATTGTTGTCGCTTTTCCAAGTAATAGAAACCTAAAACCAAAGGAAAGATAGAAAATAGAAAAATACCAAGACCTCAGATTAGAAACCCAGAGACAGTGGAATGTAAAAGCAGAAGTGGTACCTATAGTGATAGGAGCCATGGGGAACATAACATCTGAGGTGGAAGGCTATCTGAATAAACTCCCTGGAAACCACAGACTCGCCCCACTACTAAAAGCAGCACTCCTCGGAAGCGCCCACATCCTCCATAAAACCTTGGATCTCCCAGAATCTTGGTAGGATTCCGAGACCTTGGTTTACAACCGGCAGTCAAACAGAAGTGGAAAAAGGCTGAATAGTAGTAGTAGTAGTAGTAGTAGTTGTAGCAGTAGTAATAGTGGTGGCAGCAGTAGCAGTATAGTAGTACTAATAATTCGAATATTACTTTAAGAGTTGAATTAATGAGATACTATCTCTCAAACTGGTATTCATTGAGCTAGGATCCAAAATCTATGCATTTCAAGACCGCTCTTAATTCAAGAACGCCATCAAACAGTTTACCAAAGGACGATTAAAATGCTGTGCTTGTTGCATGCCACACATTTTAATAGGTAGGCCCATTCCATTCGACACAGCGACTTTGAAAGAGGGCTGATGTGCTTCTTAGACAGTCTCCTTGCAAGAAAAAAAAGACCAATCAACAATTGTCACTGTACTTTGATTGTCGGTAGATAGTCTCCTTGCAAGAAAAAAAAGACCAATCAACAATTGTCACTGTACTTTGATTGTCGGTTGCTTTGTTGACGAACTTTGCGATTTTTACCTCATGGATGATATCTTTCCCCATCCCACCCACTTCCTAACTGACTTGTATGACGAATTGATAGCAACCCAAGATGCAGAGAATAGCTCGTATCAAAAATGTTTCCTGGCAGCTCTTCTCTTTGCGTCTTAAAGTCATTCAGTCAAGTACAACTGAAATTTTATCATGACTGTTTCAGACTCGTCAGTATCATTTATACTTATAGATACTTAGACCGCTCTTGTTAGTGTGACTCACTTATAAGTTATATGTTGTAGTCTGTCACCTGTATTTACTTACTCGCCTGGCTATACGTATCAGGGTTCTCGAGCTATCTTCTAGAACTATCACTTTCTATTCTACATTATCTATCATTCATCTTTCTAACACGTGTGACCAGCCAGAAGGTGTGTTTTGGGGGGTTTAGCCTAGGTTACGGGCGGCCCGGGGTGGTGATGAATTAACATATTGCTCATCTCCCAGCAAAACGTCACAGTGGTAAATGTTGTAACATTTCTAACAATAACGGTGTAGCGGTTGTAGTAATAATAATAAAGATGTTGCAGCTGCTGGTCATAACTGATTAGACGTCCTTTTCTCCCAAGCTTTAAACTTGTCCTAAGTGAGTATGTAGGAACACTCAAAGCGCAAATTACGAGACTTAGCAAAGAGCCCAGTCAGGTTAGCCTGACACGATAACAACAGATAAGATAATCAAAATGAAGATAGTTTGTATACATTGAAAATGAATGTAGCTTTGTCTTTGAGTTCAAGCATTGAGGGGCGTACTTAGAAATACTGTCCATTAAAGAGCACATTTGTCACAAATGATATTTTTGTTAGTTTTCAACATTGTGGAAACCCCTTTTATGAAATCGTTTTGTAAGACAAACATTTGTATGATACCACATCCAGTTCTGTAAGATAAACAGTTGTATGATACCATCCAGTTTTGTAAGTCAAACATTTGTATGATACCATCCATTTTTGTTCCTTTTTTTTAGTTTAAAATAAATCCTAAATAATGATTATTGTCAATTAAATAAAGACATTTCACCAATGCGTCCATCTTGTGGCTGGCTGCCCTCATATGTAGTACTTATGTCTGAATACAACATTATGTGGCGAAAACGTGTTTTAAGACAAGAACACTATGTATTATTTTGTTTTCACTGTGTATTGTAGGCCTCTATCAATACCTTTCATAAAGATGAAAGTATTATCACACAGTTTGATAACTGTGAACAATATACTCCAGATAATCCAGATAGAACTAAACAACAGAAAGGCAGATGTTGAAAATTATTTATCGATTAGATAAACTAGTTGCAAAAGAAAGATGAACTTGTATAAAGTTATTTCATTAATTAAATTAATTAATAGAAGAACTCATTCACTAGTGAAAGCAAAAACAGATAGAACAAAGCATATCGTTTTCAGGTTAAAACAAAGACAGACAAAAGTAATTCACGTTTTCGTTGTTAAGAAAAAGACAGACGGAAGAGAGAAGAGCCAGCTTGTTTCATATTAAGGCAAGGTCATGCAAGAAAGAAACGTCAACTGGCTTCATATTAAGGCGAGAACAGACATGCAGAAGAAGAAAGATATTATTCATAGGTAGCGACGAAAGACGGATAAAAGGAAGTAAATATAGTTACTGATCAAGACAAAGTCACGCAGAAAGCAGTATAAACATGTTTACTGGTTAAGACACAATCGTACAGAAGAAGAAATACACGTATATGTAAGTTTACCATATAAACCTGTTGCAAGTTTGTAGGATTACCATTTGTAAGTGTGATTTAGTAAATAACGATTAAGAAAGCACTTATAGACTAGGGGTGATGCATAAAATGAAATCTTATTCGATAATTGAATCTATCTATCTATCTATCTATCTATCTATCTATCTATCTATCTATCTATCTATCTATCTATCTATCTGTTTGTTTGTCTGTCTGCCTGTCTGTCTGTCTATCTATCTATCTATCTATCTGTCTTTCTGTCTGTCTGTCTGCCTATCTATCTATCTATCTATCTCTCTGTCTGCCTGTCTGTCTGCCTATCTATCTATCTATCTGTCTGTCTTTCTTTCTGTCTGCCTGTCTGCCTGCCTATCTATCTATCTATCTATCTATCTATCTATCTATCTATCTGCCTGTCTGTCTGCCTATCTATCTATCTATCTATCTATCTATCTATCTATTTTCAGATCTACTATCGCGTATGCCTCTGAGATTCAGATCCCATCCCCGTAGCTGTAGCGGATGCACAAAAGTCGCTCATGATTCGCTATCGCCACTGCGTGTTTCATAGTTTCAAACATCATGTGGCAGAGTTGTGGTTCCTTTACATAAATAGTATGACACAAAATCAAAGATCCACGAGAACTGTTAACTTGTCACTAATCTTAAGACTTGTATACTACCAATGTCGGCAGTCTGATCGCCTTTCATGACTCGAAAACACACAAACATACGCATACAAAAATCTACAAACACACACACAAACACACAATCTATAAGTGACCTCTTTTTACACACGAGGGCGCCACTTTACCTCACATACATAAGATTTTATCAGCTCGGCGGTTTTGTTACTTATTCGCGAAGTTCACAATCTCAAGTCGCCTTTGAGTGTTGATAAGCCCACCGTGCGTGTTTGCGTTGCTATATGGGTGACGGCGTGGGATGGTAAATCTCATTGTAGTGAGTTCCAGTACGTGGACCGTCTTCACCATTACAATAAACACGTCTGAAAACCTATGATCCGCAATAAACAGGCCAGCGCCAGTCATCTTTTACCAGAGTGCAGACGTAGTTATTTCCCCTTCCCACTTTTTTCCAGACAAGTGAAGTGCAGACATAATTATTTCCTCTTCCCAATCTTTCCAGACAAGTGAAGTGCAGACATAGTTATTTCCCCTTCCCACTCTTTCCAGATAAGTGAAGTGCAGACATAGTTATTTCCCCTTCCCACTCTTTCCGGACAAGTGAAGTGCAAACATAATTATTTCCCCTTCCCACTCTTTCCAGACAGGTGATGTAAATAAAACAAACAACAACCCCCCCACCTCCCCCCAAAGCTGAAACTAGTGTTGTGGGATTGAATTGTGAAAGGTGAGACATGTCAACATGAACTCATGAGAAAGAAACTAATGGTAAGGTGAGTGCGATGACCGTGGACACCCAGACATTTCCTAACTGCCTTCTGCAAAAGGAACACGGCATAGATGCTGATAATGTCGAAGGCGGGTTTGTCTTAGGAAGGCCCTACCAGCCCCGACCCCCTCCCCCGAAGAAAACTGTCTGTGATAGAACTAATAGAAAGAGGTTGCCCAGCTGTAGAAAAGCCAGACAATATCGAAGTCGACAAAATGAAGGGACCATTATTTGTGGTTGTGGTAGTGGAGGCGGTGTAATCTGTGGAATGTCAGCTACATTAACTAAAGACGAGAACTGTGACGTTATTAGAGTGATGGTGGGGTTCTGTGTTAACATTAACTATAGGAGACAAAAAGTGGCAGTTCTAGATGCAGTGAAGTAGTACAGGTGAAAAGTCGATACGCATTACTATTAACTCTAACGGAAAGGTTGCAATGTCGGTGGTAGTAGTGTTCCCTATGAAAGCCAAGCAAATTTACTAAAGAAGAGAACGATGATAATATTGATGGTAGTCTGTTACCAATGAATGTCCAAGCAAATGAAAATTGAAATTATGGCAGAGAAACAGGCACTGATTGGCCAAGTAAATGAAAATTGAAATTATGGCAGAGAAACAGGCACTGATTGGCCAAGTAAATGAAAATTGAAATTATGGCAGAGAAACAGGCACTGATTGGCCAAGTAAATGAAAATTGAAATTATGGCAGAGAAACAGGCACTGATTGGCCAAGTAAATGAAAATTGAAATTATGGCAGAGAAACAGGCACTGATTACTTGTGAAAAGCTCGAGAACCACTATTAACTACAGAAGCGAAACACGGCAGATTTTTTTAATGTATAAGAATACACATCAACCGAATTAAAACGCGTAATTAAATTTAGAGGTGTGGATACAAATGTGTGTACTATTTAGAATTCATGAAATAATTAAGACAATTATCAATAAGTTGCTTTTTAAAGTTAAAATACGCGCAAATATCAACTCTCTCTTTCTCTCACACATACACACACAAACACATCTTTCTCACTCGCACACATAGAAGCATACAAGTAACAATTTCAACACATTTAAACATCCCGCACGATTGCAAATATGGAGTACAGGTTTACAAAATGGGTGAATCTGATTAAAATGAATCAAATTCACTTAGTTGAATTATGCCTTTTGAAAGTAGATACAGTCAGAACATCATTACATACCTGAAAAAAGTCTTGCTGAAAACATTTTTAAACCTGGACGCTAGCAGTCTGACGGAGGAGGAAGACATCCACGGCCACACGCCGCTCAACACAAATATCCGAGTTACAGTGGCGAAGGTAGTGAGGAAGTAAATCGTCTGAACAGAATAACAACAACAAAATAATGGTCGGGTGAGAGATAAAAATAACTAGACCTGGTTGTTTATTTCAGTCCATTCTAACTTTAAAAAAAAAATTATTCACAGTTGATTTCAAGAGTTATCGTTCATGCTGGTTCGACTTAGTACTACTTACTGATTCGTGCGCGCTCTCGGGCTGACTGGCAAATTGAGACTTGGATTTCAGTCTCGGGTGTATTCACCCACCCACCAACATCCACACCCGCACCCACCCACCTCCACCAAAAGTCTTAGACACGTGGTTTGTACACGTATTTCTAGTTTCTATGCATGTCCTTTTAGATTATCTGTAGTGACCGATGTGAGGTACATTGCTGTTGTCGCACAACTGCTGTTGTCGTCAAATGCGCGATAGGGTTAGGGTTATGGTTAGGTTATTGTTAGGGTTAGGTTATTGTTAGGGATAGGGTTAGGATTAGGTTATTGTTAGGGTTAGGGTTATGATTAAGATTATGATTAGGGGTTAGGGTTAGAGTTAGAGTTAGGGACAGAACGCGTCGCGCTTTTGTCCATCGCGATTTTGTCGGGGCGCGCATTTGTCGGTGAACCGTAGATAACATTACTGCATTATCTATATGTCAAACGCAGAAGGTGGTGGAAGTTGTGGGGAACTAACAACAAACTCGCATAATTTGTCTGACGAAACCACTAATAACTGCATTAACAATAGAATTTTTCAGTTGTTAAAACGCTAATTAAAATGCAAATTGTTGGTTAATAATTGTGAATGAGGAAGTTTCAACTGTGTCTGTTTCCTCGGTATTACCAGTAGTGCACAATGGTTTATTTTTATTTTAATTTTTGTTTTTAAATGGCACAGGCATCTCTGGCAGACTAACTCGTCATCACTTATTATCGGATCATATAAGTACATTTTCCAAATATATATGACAAGAATAAATATTGTATTGTATTGATTTGTATTGTTTGGGAACACCAATGGAAGTGAGTATAAATATTTAAAGATTGATTACTATGTAGGTGATGTAGCTACACATTGCATGCGTGTTATAATGCATACCGTGGTGTTGATGTGTTTTCTTATATAACATTCTGTCCCTGACATGATGCGTCCTGCTGTTTTTAATTTTCCTGTTTGTTTTTTCTTTTTTAGATGGTTGTTGTTGTTGTTTCGATAACTTCTTTTACCCTCACAGGAATTGCATGAAAACTTTTCATCTTCTTGATGTTTTCAGTTTTTTTTTTATATCCTTCAATATTTTTCCGTACGTAAAAAATGCCCCATTCTCTTTGACCCTTTCAGAACACTATTAATAGTCCTTTGTTGTGCAATCGTACCTTTTAATTACAAATCCTACTCTGTCTTTCACTACCTTACCACTACTAACACTACTGTCTTTCACTACCGTACCACTACTAACACTACTCTGTCTTTCACTACCTTACCACTACTAACACTACGGTCTTTCACTACCTTACCACTGCTAACTACTCTGTCCTTCACTACCTTACCACTACTAATACTACTCTGTCTTTCACTACCTTACCACTACTAAAACTACTCTGTCCTTTACTAACTTACACTACTAAAACTACTCTGTCTTTCACTACCTATAATACAACACTGTTTAAATACCCTTATCCTGCACTACTACTACTAACACAACATTGTTAATATAGCCTTATGTTACACTACCACTACTAATATTATGCTGTTTACATTATCTTACTTGAGGTGTAATAGCATGTGTTCTGTTGCAAGCCCGTGTCTGGTGAATTTTAACGCAATATAATTGACGTACTCCGAGTCGTGCATTGATGGCGCGAGTGAGAATTGTAAGAGTAATGGGAAGCGTTAGATCTTGTGAGCGAGTGGTGAAACAGATACGGGTCTCGAGCGAGATGGGGACAGTTGGTGTCCAGGCAGGATCTACATTCTACAGGGACATGATAATAACGCAAGTGTGCGAACTGTAGCCATTGACTGTGATGGGAACACTTGGTGTATGGATAACATCTTCAAGGGCATGGTAACAGCTGGGTGTGTAAAATGTAGATATCGATAGTGATGGGAACACTTGGTGTATAGATAAGACCTTCAAGGGCATGGTAACAGCTGGGTGTGTAAAATGTAGATATCGATAGTGATGGGAACACTTGGTGTATAGATAAGACCTTCAAGGGCATGGTAACAGCTGGGTGTGTAAAATGTAGATATCGATAGAGATGGAGATACTTGGTGTACAGATAAGGTCTTTAGGGAAACAGTAACAGATGAGGGTATAAAAAAGTAGATATAGACTGAAATGAGAGTAGTTGGTATGCAGATAAGATCTTCAGCTACATGATAACAGCTGGGTGTGTAGATGCTGAGATGGGGATACTTGGTGTGTAGATATGATCTTCAGCGACATTATAACATCTGGGTGTGTAAAATGTAGATATCGACCGAAATGAGAGCAGTTAGTGTGCAGATAAATTCTTGACAGAAAATATTTGAGTTAAGTCTAAGGTAGGTAGCGTTGGGGTGAAGTGGGTGGGTGTGGGTTATTGACTTCTTTTAAACGGTAAACCTTCCTAATTAGGAGAGTTTCTCAACACATACTCCTAAAATAAATCTAACAAAATAAATAAAATTGAAACGCTTGCTTAAGAAACAACACACAAATACCTTTCTACTCGAATACGGCCCAACTAAAAAAACGATTGACCTTCATGGCTTGGCGGAAATGAAACACAACTAATTACAAGCGTTACACCGTTCGCTTGCACTTTTAACGCTCTCAGTCAGAAACGACGTTTGCGGACCTTAAACACGCAACTGTCATCGTAACGTCAGTCATATAAACCCACCTCATAACAAACTTTCTCAGACTGAAAGGAAACCCGAGAGCTCGATGTTTTTCCGTGTTCATGTTTGTCTGCACTGCTGACGTTACCCGCCAATCAAAATCTTGAAACGTGTCCACGTGATCCGTAACAATCGTCGTTTTAACGTTGGCCGATTCAATAAGCTTCCATTGAGTTTTCCCTCTCACTTTGTACAGTTATTAACTGACCAGAGAGTTTGCGCAGATTCTCGTGCGCGCACGCACGCACGCACGCACACACACACACACACATACATACACAGAGATCGGAGAAAAGATGACTTGGTAATCAAGAGACAGAAAGACGGAGAGAGAGAGAGGAAATGGACTAACATAGAGAGACAGACACGTAGTAATAACTAGTCAGAGAGAGAGAGAGAGAGAGACTAATACAGAGACAGACATTTAGTAATTACTAGTCAAACGGGGGGACTAATACTGAGATAGACATGTAGTAAATATTAGTCAGAGAGGACTGAGACACACATAAAAAATTACTAGTTTGATAGAGGGACTAACACTTAGAGAGAAACATGTAGTAATTACTAGTCAGAGAGAGGGACTAGGAGTGAGAGACAGACATGCAGGACTAGTAGTCAGAGAGAGGGACTAGGAGTGAGAGACAGACATGCAGGACTAGTAGTCAGAGAGAGGGACTAGGAGTGAGAGACAGACATGCAGGACCAGTAGTCAGAGAGAGGGACTAGGAGTGAGAGACAGACATATAGGACCAGTAGTCAGAGGGACTAGGAGTGAGAGACAGACATGCAGGACCAGTAGTCAGAGGGACTAGGAGTGAGAGACAGACATGCAGGACCAGTAGTCAGAGAGAGGGACTAGGAGTGAGAGACAGACATGCAGGACCAGTAGTCAGAGGGACTAGGAGTGAGAGACAGACATGCAGGACCAGTAGTCAGAGGGACTAGGAGTGAGAGACAGACATGCAGGACCAGTAGTAAGAGGGACGGAGTGAGAGACAGACATATAGGACCAGTAGTCAGAGAGCAAAGTACAATGAGAAAAAGATAGAGAGGCAGACGGACAAAGAAAGCGAAACAGGAAGACAGAACAAACGGACAGAGAGAAAAATGAAGTAATGGAACAGAGAGAAAGAAACAAGAGTTGTGTGCGTGCGGTCGCGCGCGTGAGAGAGACATATAAATAGAAAGATAGACAAAGAGAGACAAAAAGAAAGAGGGAGAGAAAGAAAAGAGAGAGGGAAACGAAAAGAGAAAGACAGACACACTGAGAGGAAAAAAGAGAGAGGGGGAGAGCGAGAGAAACAGAGAAAGAAAGAAAAGAAGATAAAGAGAAACAAAGGGAAAGTTGCATGTTTAACATATTCCATGCAAAAACCGGAAGTTCCGTGCTCATGTGACAATAATTATTATTGATTTCGAATAAATGACTTAAGTACATTTCACTTGCTAACCCTTGCCAGTGACACTTGACCGTTGTTTCATGTAGTAACTGTCATAAAGGCAGATACAAGTAGTTTCACATAATGTCAATACATACATAGCTAAAATTACGTTCAGTGTTCAGGCAGCCCTCGGGTAAGAAGATTGAATTATGAAAAGTAATGTTAGTGCGTTATGTAGCTATAGACAGAAGTTAATAGCTCCAACCAATATTTGTCATTTGCCTATTACCAGGAATGGGGTTGGTTCGACAGGCAAACTATGTGCTATTCATTGATTTTTAGTTGCTATAGAAACACGTGATTAGAATTTTAATTTGCGTCGGCAGACACGCCATAATAATTAATTAATAATTTATTAATTAATTGTAACTCTTATCCCCTACCCTCCTCGCCATAAAATCGAAGGGTTATATTAAACTTAAAACTAAATACAGCAAACAAATAAATACACTGGGCGAGCGATGAGATTCAAAAAATGTAATTATTAAAATGATGTATCAGTCAATGATAGTTCACTTCTCGGTTTCAAGACAAAATTAATTTCAATAATACACGTACAACCGACATTTTCTGCTATGCGTATTCAAATTTACAGAGTATATGTAGCTTGTTATCCAGCAATGCAAGAATGACAAAGACAAACATAAAATTATTTAGCTCCTTAAATCTGTCAGGTGCTTGCTCTTTCCTTCTACAACCACTACTACTATTACTACCACAACCATTACCACTACTATTACTGCTACTACGACATTAATAATAGACATGTTATCATGAAAGACTTGTGACTTCAGTCCTATTCTCACTACATTTCCCCAGAAAGCCTGTGACATCATGAGCTACAGTGTACAGTTATGCAGTACTTATGATGTCACAGACACTGGAGAATTATGATGCACTTTTAATTTAAAAATTGATATTTATTTAGTCCTGACATGAGATATGAGTGCATGTTCAGTGCGATAAATACATATCGTAAAATAAACTTCAGACTTTGTTGCTTGTACAGCAAAGATAAAACAGGCAGAGGTGTACACGGACAACACAGACACTCAGGAGATTTCGGTATCCCATCTTAATCATTAAATCATACTGCTATCTTAGACAAGGAACAACAGAAATAATGACGCATCCATCAGCTCCTAATTTGCTAATTAAAACAAAATTCAATTAATCAGTGACGATTTTAGCATGCTTCATTCTAATCTTCTCAGTGCACAAGACTTATGCTCTATAATTACAAAGATGATAACCTCGGGTTAAGAACTTGCTTTCAGTCAAATGTATTATCTGTTCCTATCGAAACGAGTAAATAAATAAATAAACAGTAAGATGAAAGAAACAAACTTCGTGACGATAAGCAAATTTAGCATAGTCATTTACTCTGGGAATATACCGTTAAAATGCTAACAATTTAAAGATGGAAGTGTTATGTCATTGAATGATTTATTTATCGTTTTGTTGAGATGCAAACAGCGCGGAGTTATTTTGCGCTAGAGACAATTCATGCCATATATAAAGACGACAAAAGTGAGATAAGCATGTGTTGTGCGCTTTGCTTTATTCATTGTCAAACTATTTGTAGCAAGTGAGACTAAATAGTAGATTGAGATAATGATTCAATGTGAATTTATTAGTAAACCATTCACTGAATACGGTTGTAACTATTGAGATTATGTAAAATGTGGAATTGGAATATTATTGTCATATTTGTAAATGCTTCTCCATGAGAGAACTTTGTAAATTATAAGTTAGCATATAGCTAACATTTAATGACGAAAAAGTGTAAGAGTAATCTATTGCTGTTGCCACAAAGCCTTAGTGTTGTCTCATATTTAATTGGCAGCTATTGAGAGAATGATTGTGTATCGTAGCTGGTCTTTCTTCCTCCTTATCAACATGATTTTTGGCGGAACTGATCCATCTGTTCAGTCTAAAATACACACTCGACTCTAGCTGGTCTTTCTTCCTCCTTATCAACATGATTTTTGGCGGAACTGATCCATCTGTTCAGTCTAAAATACACACTCGACTCTAGCTGGTCTTTCTTCCTCCTTATCAACATGATTTTTGGCTGAACTGATCCATCTGTTCAGTCTAAAATACACACTCGACTCTAGCTGGTCTTTCTTCCTCCTTATCAACATGATTTTTGGCTGAACTGATCCATCTGTTCAGTCTAAAATACACACTCGACTCTAGCTGGTCTTTCTTCCTCCTTATCAACATGATTTTTGGCTGAACTGATCCATCTGTTCAGTCTAAAATACACACTCGACTCTAGCTGCAGGCAGATGATTGTTATGTGGTCTTAGGACATTGTCAACATGGGCGAGAATGCAATGCTCAAGTAAAAAGACATGATGAATTAATCTCTAACAACAACAGAGCTAAGTGATCTCAATCACACAAATCAACCAGAGGAACAATAAGCAGATAAACAATCACTAATGCTGAGACAGTAAAATAGATGGACTAGGTTGACATGTGTTTTCAGAAATCGAATGTTATTGTTTTCTTTTTATTGTTATTATTAAATCTTATTGTACTTGTTATCTTAAAACCAACATTCTGGCTAATTTGTTAGTGTGACCAAGAAGATTTGGCTGGAAGTTCTGAGCCGGAAATATGTAAATGTTATATAAGTCATGATTAATCAAAGGGAAAGATTATGTTACCAACTCGAGGCATATCAGCTAATTTGTCTGTCATCATTTTCTGGCATAGAGATTAAAGGACAGATTAGGCCGCCTGAGCTGTTGTCAGTATTACAGCTAATATAATAAAATGAATGATTAATAATTTTTAGTCTGATATTGCAACAGAGTCGCAAATAAATAAATTAAATAAATAAAACTCGGCATGTGATATTCAGTATGTCTTGATATCAACACCATCAAACAAAATAAATTCAGCATGTCTTGATATCAACACCATCAAACAAGATAAATTCAGCATGTCTTGATAATCAAGCACGCAAGCAAGATAAATTCGTTGTTCAATAATGACACCAACAAATGCAAGATAAACACAAGTTTAAGAATGACACCAACAAATGCAAGATAAACACAAGTTTAAGAACGACACCAACAAATGCAAGATAAACACAAGTTTAAGAACGACACCAACAAATCAAGAGAAACACATGCTATAATAATGACGTCACAAAGTGGCTTTAGGTCGCGACACTTCCACTTTATGTATAGAATAGTTTGCCTAAACCCTATTCATATAATAAGTGATCACCACTAACAGTTGTCGAGAAAGTGGCTATAATTAACGATTCTACCATCCCTACAAGTGATCACTGAGAACTCTTGAGTCTACTTGTGATGAATATTGTACTTTTCACTGTTTTAAGCCGGTTAAATTTAACACAAATGACAACCATCCGCTCATACCTAATTGCCAAAGGTATGTGTTTTTTGGCTTCATTCTTGAATATTAAATGTTATATTTATTCTTTAGCTTATAATCATATTACCTTGTAAAATCATTCGTCCTATCTAGAACGATAATTAGATATGACATTGTTAAGAATAGAGTTTTGTCAAGGAATACCAAGACTGGCAGATTCCTAAGAATTTTCCCTGCAGAACGGCACTTTATCATACACTCTTGGACCCTTCGGCCTGGCAATGCGCCTACTATAGTACTAAGGCAACATCTGTCTTGGTCAGACCCACGGGCCAGGAGCAGCCAGTTTGACTAGACCCCGCATCTGCCACCCGCGTTTACGATTTGGATGGAAGCTGCCATGCGTGGACTGCTGCAGTTAACTTGGCAATGCAGCCAACAGTCTCAGTTTCTTAGATTGATTTTGGAAATATTCTTGCACAGTTATGATCTAATATGAACCTTATTTCTAAAACCAAGTAAATCTTATTTACTTATTATAGTGTTAGCTAATCTACGTAAGCGTCACTTACGCTGCTCTTTCTTTCTTATACATATTTATTTTGATAATTAGATCGCCTGTGTCGGCATGACTCACTCCCATGTTATATGTTGTCAGTCAGTCACGTTAATCAAAACATCACTGGCTGTAACGTATCGGGGTGGGGGTGGGGATTCTGAACTATTATTCTTGGCGGCCACTCTTTAAATCTCTGTTATCTATCCGTCATTCTAACCAGGTTGGGTGACCAATCTGAAGGTGCGCTTTGGGGACTTGCCTTCGGTCAGTGGAAGTTCAGAGTGGAGTATAAATTAGCAACTTGTATCTCTGCCCCATCACCCAGAAAAACGTCACAAATGACACCGACAGAAGTGAGATAAACATGAATGGTTTAATGATGACACTTTCAAGTAAGATAAGCACAAGTTTAATAATAAACACCAACAAGCATACCAGTGTTTCTACTGTCCTCAGCATACTGGTGTTTCTACATTCACCAGCATACCATTGATTCTATTTTCACCAGCATTCCAGTGTTTCTGCATTTATCAGCATGTCATCGTCCCTACAATCACCACCATATCAGTGTTTTACATTCACCAGCAAACCACTGTTCCTAGTTTCACCAGCATACCAGTATTTATACTTTCTCCAGCCTACCAGTGGTTCTGCTTTCATCCGCATACCAGTTTCTATATTCATCAGCATACCAGTGTTTTTATATTCATCAGCATACCAGTGTTTTTATATTCATCAGCATACCAGTAGTTCTATATTCATCAGCATAACAGTGTTTTTATATTCATCAGCATACCAGTAGTTCTATATTCATCAGCATAACAGTATTTCTATATTCATCAGCATAACAGTGTTTCTATATTCATCAGCATACCAGTATTTCTATATTCATCAGCATAACAGTGTTTCTATATTCATCAGCGTAACAGTGTTTCTACTTTCACGAATACACCAGTGGTTATACCTTCACTAGCATGCTAATGCCTCTATATTGACAAGCTGGATAATTTCTGACCAAAATAAGTAACGCCTACACATATACAGTATTCACTTCAAACACGTGAATTGTATTCCAAAGTTAGTATCATGCGAGTAAAACAAACGAACCAGAAAATTTCAACGACGACTACCACAACCCACAAACCAAATTACTAACTTATTCGCAGAAAATATTGAAATGTTCTTTAAAAAACCCCAAATATTTAAGTTATTACGAATGAAAGATATTTGAAAAAAATCTACTAATATTTCTGCTGGTGTTTATAATCTCTGCTAATGACATTCAACTCAACTCTATTGTAAAAGTTATTAGAGTTACCTTTCCATTTGTTTGTAATTATTCAAATGTCTTTACACTTCTTAATTCACAATAATATAAATGTGGAAATGACGAGGTCTGAGGTCAGGAAGAAAAGCTAAGTAGCGCTTTATCTCCTTTTGTCTTCTGTCTCCCTGTATCAGTTCACCCAACGCACCCGACTATACAAACTCCTGAACCTTGTTAACAGCAGTCTTTCTGAATGCTGTTGTTGCGGATTATTGTTTTATGATATTTGTTCTTTTGTGTGTTGCTGTGTTGCTGCATATCGTTATTGTTTGCTGTTACAGTATATTCATGTCTGTTATGTTGTTATAGTTTCTGTTGCTACTCTCCGTCTGTGTTGTTGTCTACTATGTTTTTATTGCTTGTTGTTGTGTATTGCAATTGTGTTGGTGTTTGTTGTTAATGTGCGTTGCAATTCGTTCTTGGGTGTTGCTGTCTGTTGTTGAGTATTGCAGTCTACTGTCTTGTTATTGTCTGTTGTGTGTTACTGTTGTCTGTTTTGTTTTCAGTAAAGGTATATTGTTGTCTGTTGATTTTTTTTTATAGGTTGTTTGGTGTTGTTGTTGAGCTGCCGCGGCTATGTATTAGATTACATATATATTACAGGTGCATGTACATGTATATGTTTAATGTTAGCTCATTCAAACAGATTCTGAGATACGCTCTTTGGTGGTGGTGGTGGTGAGAGAGAGAGAGAGAGAGAGAGAGAGAGAGAGAGAGAGAGAGAGAGAGAGGGAGGGAGAGAGAGAGAGAGGGAGAGAGAGAGAGAGAGTTATGTTGTTTTGCTTCGTTTCTTAATAATTTTGAAAAGTAACGACAGGGATTGAAACCAGGCCCCAGTTAGGAAGAAATCCATTAAGTTTATACCTAGGAGCACATAAGTTGTATAGTACTAAGTCCACAACTTTCCGACCTTATTTAAAATATATGTCATGCTCAATGATATTTGTAAATTCTTAAGGATTTTGTGTTCTACTTCCGGTTCTGTGAGCTCGTTACTGAGAAAACATATTCGCATTGAGCCGTTCGTTAGACCTTCGTCAAGTTTGAATCTCAAAATACATGTATACTTTAAAAGCAAGACGGGATAATAAAAAAAGATTTGTTAAGGTGACGATCAGATGGGTTAGAATTGATACACTGATTTTCTTTTTCCAAGCTTAACTGCCTTTCTTTCATGACGAAGATAAATCTGGTATAGGGTTGTCAACGGTAAGCTTTTTATCAATGCAATGAAAAGCACTCATAAGCACTCTGGTTTAATGCTCGTAAAACAATATTAAATGCGAGTCATTTGTTGTAAGATTATAACGTGAGCAATGAAAATCCGGAAGGTTACCACAAAATGTCTATTGTTATAACAGTTATGGCAGCGCGAATGTTATTTGACCTAAGTGTTCTTGTCAAGGTCAAGAGTGAGCGATGTCATGTCTCGCGCATTTCTGAAATATCTCGAGGTCTGCACTGACGAAAAAGTAAAAAGTTTTGTGGTCGGCCCTGTGTAAATATCCAGATCAGAATAATAGAAATACAAATACAGTGCATTAAAAGTCTGATCACACGAAAGCATATGACATTCTTAAGATTATAAAAAACCACTCTTTTTGTTCCTTTACGCATTCCTAAGAATGTTGCGATGCAGAGAAATATGTCATTAGCAAACAAGAAATGTATAAATCTTCTGATGTTAATGGCAGCATATTTGAATAATAAATAGGAAACAACCCATTTCAATAATAATTAACTAAACTGTATTGTTTAATATACCTGATATGTCCGTACTATTGAATTACCTTACCATGCATAAAGTGAGAACAAATTTTTATAAAGATAACAGGTAGAGAGAGGGAGAGATAAAAAGTGAGTAACGGGTTTGAGTTAAAGATACCCGGGTTGGTGGGTGGGGAGAGAGAAAGAACCATGCTCAGAGTTGAGAAGAATAGTGAGGACAAGAGAGTAAGGGAGAGATATTATTAAGGAAAGAGTGAGAGTAAAGAGATTCCGCTTTGAGAGGATGAGAAAGTGAAGAGAGTGAGTGAAATGAGAGAGTGACGAGTTGAGTTGGAGAGTTAAAAAGTGAGAGAAATAGAGACAAAAGGTAGATTCAAACAGTGATAGAAAGCGATTATCGTTATTTTATCTAAACATAGCACACCACGGGAATTTCGGTTCAAAAATTTGAGTAAGCTAAGGATTAAACATGCGGTCCGTGTAAATCTTCCGGGTTTTAAGCACTGAGGAAGTAAATTCGTTGTCTGGTAAACATTGATAACAAACCTAGCGACCAAACTAGGTGCTAAGCAAATACACCCTCGCCTAGTTGCCATGAACATTGCAGCAATTGTTGCAGTCACCACGTTATCTACGCGTTTCGAAGTTCCACACAAGACAAGGAGAGAATTGCTGTTTTTGTAATTTGACTTTGTGTCTACTCACACTTTTCCCCCACAATTTTTGTTTTAAAACGGAGATCCCTTTTTAATTAATTAATTTTTATGTCGATTTTTCCCCCTTCCTCCCAGTCAGTAAACGTGAAAGGTTGGACTATTGTAAAGCTTCTAAATAAAGTTGTGATATCATATTTTTTATTGACTCGTGGATACTACTACTACTACTACTAAATAAAAGTTGTGATATCATATTTTTTATTGACTCGTGGATACTACTACTACTACTAAATAAAAGTTGTGATATCATATTTTTTATTGACTCGTGGATACTACTACTACTACTACTAAATAAAAGTTGTGATATCATATTTTTTATTGACTCGTGGATACTACTACTACTACTACTACTACTACTACTATTACTACTGGTAGTGATGAGGATGGTGACTGTGATGATGGGGTGGTAGGATTGATGATAATAATGACAATGATGATAATGATGATGATGGTGGTGGTGGTGGTAGGGATGTTGATAATAATAACATTGATGATGATGACTTAAAAGAATGGCTAAATGACAAACTCCTAAGCGACTTAAAATATTAAATAATCATGCACTATCGTAACAGATGGTACAAAATAAAATAATAAGCTGAGCAATCCAGACAAAATGCATGTAGAGTAACGCACAATACAAAACGCCATATTAGTAATGTCAAGTCAATTTGTCACTAATCTGAGTAACGCACAATACAAAACGTCATGTTAGTAATGTCAAGTCAATTTGTCACTAATCTGAGTAACGCACAATACAAAACGCCATGTTAGTAATGTCAAGTCAATTTGTCACTAATCTGAGTAACGCACAATACAAAACGCCATGTTAGTAATGTCATGTCAATTTGTCACTAATCTGAGAGGCCTGAAAGTAACGTGATTACTTATGCCATTTATGTGCAGCGTTGTCTGAACAATTTTTCTTAAATACGTTTTAAAGTATTTTTTATTTTGTTACAAACAAAAAATTAAATCAATAAAATAGATATAGACAATAATTAAATATACAGGGTTTGACAAAAACTTCCTCTAAATACATTACAGATGATATGCACGTCGCAGAAACTTGAAGAAGAATTTGTCACATAATTATTAAAAAAAAATTGATCAGCAATTTCAAATCCAAAATGAACAATCTAACAGATACTAAGGTGACATAAAATACACGATGAAATATTGCCACTATTTCTTTCGTTATGTAGGAAATAAATATCTACATATTTACAGTCACGTGATAGTAAATGTAGCAAGCCTTTTAAGCATATCGAATATATCACGTGGGATATGTGCTGGAGTAAATTTGCCTATCCCTGTTTCTAAACTTAATAATTATATATGTGTTGCCAATGTTAACGTGACCTGACCCTGGACACTGCTTATGATGATATTTTTGTAAATGCCAAAGTTGGAGTAAACAACTCAGATGGAGAATGTGCTAGAACTTGCTGATGCAATCCAAACCAGTTCCAAACGAATGAGTAGTTTTTCTGACTAATAGTCTCACACTTCCTCATAACAACTTCATCCAATGGGGATGGACCAAAAATTACTTTGTTGAAGAAGTTCTATATTCTAATCACTTTAATTTTGGCATAACTCAAGTCCAGTCATAAAGGTAATCGTTAGCTTATGACAGATAAGAAAGAATGGACTTAGAAATATTTCATACATGTTTTTATTAATCTATAATTTGAATTGGAGAATGCTTTATGTAACTGAACCTTTATTTCTAGTTCCTTAATTCGATTACGTTGTATATTATACTTGTGAATTTTGATCAATGCTATATTTCTTATGCTGTGTGTTTATCAGGCAAATGAATAGTGTTGCAGGCTTTGTAAGTTGAGAATGTTTACCAGAGAGGAATAAGTTAAGATATGAAATGTGCCTGAAACTTAGCACTGCCCTTTATTTGAATTTTGAAGGGAGGAGAGCATATTTTAGTTTTGTAACCTTGTATCTGTTTCCAGACTATAGTGACTACTGTACTCTATGGGATCACGTTTGTGTGTGTATCGGCATTGTCATCTTCTTGTTTTGTAACCTTGTATCTGTTTCCAGACTATAGTGACTACTGTACTCTATGGGATCACGTTTGTGTGTGTATCGGCATTGTCATCTTCTTGTTTTGTAACCTTGTATCTGTTTCCAGACTATAGTGACTACTGTACTCTATGGGATCACGTTTGTGTGTGTATCGGCATTGTCATCTTCTTGTTTTGTAACCTTGTATCTGTTTCCAGACTATAGTGACTACTGTACTCTATGGGATCACGTTGGTGTGTGTATCAGCATTGTCATCGACCTTATCATTAACGTGCTGCTGTAAGTTGATTCCTGTGAATTCTGTTCGAGAGCCAATGTGGCGAAATTTGAGGCTTGAGTTTGGTCTCGAGAATTCTTGAACATTTCTCGTTGTGTGCTGAGTAGCGCACATGAAGATTATAGTACACTCCACGTGATGTGATTTGATAGCATATGAGAAGTTCTGGATGATTCTCCAAGGTGTGCTTATAAGTACATTGACATTGAATATAATTATCTCTCAAACTCCATTCTCATTCCTAAAACCATATCTATGAACTTTTTATATATGTATACATGTTAATTTGACTGCTGATGTTTAAGCTAGGTTAAACCGAATGTTTAAAGTTTACTGTGAAGTTTAATGTTCAAACATTACTGTGAAGTGATGTAAATGTCAATGCTCTTTTGATTATATTCATATGTTATATATTTGTATGTTGATTAAATAAATTTATTGTTAAATTTATTAACCTTCTTGCACATATATTAACATCTTATGCTGGAGTAATAGTGGGTGAATGGCGTGGGGGGGGAGCTAATAAATAATAAATAAAAGACGGATTTTTTATTACATTTAGTAAGAAATTTCCACTTCCAAAATCATTATGCGACAGTAAAACGTCTACCGTATCCTTGTGTAAAGAGTACAGTTTTATGACACTCTTATAATTCGGCAAGTGAGAGACATATTGGTCTTAATTATAAATTAAAATTCTCGATCTCATGTAGTTAATTATATGTGTCATTAATAAATAAATAATAATCATAACGAGTGAAGGGTGTCAAGACGGATGGTTTTGTCCACAACGTTGCCAGGCTGGCATTTTAGCACAAGTAAGACTTCCACAGTTTCTTGCATAAGTGATGCTCTGTGTCAAGTCATATTTGTTCTTATGCAAAAAAAAAAAATTCTCTTTCAAATGGAGCACTACTGTATGAAGTGCTATATTTTCTTACACACGTAAATCTCTTTCACATGGAGCACTGCTGTGTGAGGTGCACGTTATGTCACCAAGATAAAAGAGAAATGATTCATTTAAAAAACTTTGTGGAAATGGCAGTCTAATTGCCATCAACCCTTTCCTGAAGACAATCTATGATGTCTGATATGTCAGGAATGCCCCGAGAACGGAGTCAATGGGTAGTCTTGGGGGATTAATACATGAAACCTCTGCAGCAAATTCATTAAATCTGAGGCCTCTATTTGCATGGGAGGATGACATACTGAAGCATGAATAAGAACCTTGACCTTAAATACAAATATGTCAGTTCGTTCTTCCAGACAGTGTGCAACTATGTTTGTAAAACTCTTGAATCATTCTTTTTTTTTCATTTAGCTTGCGCTTTTCCTTTTCTGCAAGAAAGTCTCTGGCTGCAATGCCACTCAAGCGGTCTTGACTTTCCTTTTTAGTTGTATTTTAGTCACTTTGAACTTTATCGACTTCTTTGTACAGAGGAGTACATGGCTTGACAAAATCTACTGAAAAGTTGTTTCAATACGTTAACAAGAAAAGGCCTTGATTTTCTGTCTGCGGGTATACTAGAAGTGGGTCATACACTTAGTGTACTGAAGAAACAACTAGTATGGTCTGTTGGTTCCCTCTAATATTTGTCCTGTGTGCGCGGAATTTTGAAACTGCTGCGCGGCATTTTCTAATGAGCTGCGCGGCCGCACACTTGGTAGGTGAGCGCATATAATTCCAGGCGGATGACACTCTTCTGAAAAGCGTGAAAGCGGCGGAAGCCGGAAGCGTCCCCTACATTCATTCATACTCTTCTGAATAGATCTGCCACCAGATTCGTCATCTTCTGTACTTTTTTCCCTTTTGTTGCTGCCTCGATCTTCTGATTCTCTTCCTTGAATAAATGTAGTTACGGCGTCCAGTTTTCAAGCCAGAGTCACTTAGTAGCAACATGTTTAAGCATTTTCTTTTGCTCAACACTATAGAAGTCTTGGAAAATTTCAGTTCATTCTTTCTATTGACCCGCTTGTTAAAGTAATGCCACATATCAACAAGTAGTTCAATTTTCTTTTCTTTTCTTGTGGTTTGGTGTGGGGGAGAAGGGGAGTAAGCGTATGTACTCCACCAAGTGTTCTATGTTAGTGTATTTAATATTATTATTTATTAGAAGTATTTATGTGTTGCATTTTTATCTTTACAACAAAAAAAAAAAGCAGTATTTAAAAAAGTATGTACTATAATGTAATGTCTAGATAATAATTAATCGTTATATATGCAGCTGGACATACATGAAGTGATCTTCGTTTTGTTTCACTACTTGATTCATCGTTTTGAAGAGTGAATCAAAAGCCGCCAGAGGAAGGTTATGTTACGCAATTATCTGGCACATCGTGACGTCAGCATTTGCTACGGCCTGCTGTTCCTATATTAAATCGTTTCCCTATGGAACCATAAAATATTTCAAGCTCAGAATCTGCATTTTTAGTGCAATATAACTCATAATGAATTTAAATTCGGTCGTTCTTGCCCCGCCATGGTCACATGAGAAATCAGTGTTACACATGGCCTTTACGAACATGCTTGTCTGGGACAAGAGATTTCTTCAAAAATGACCACAATTCAGAATATATGTGAAGATGTTTGAAGATTTGGTTTTTTTAAAACAGGAGTTTCTTTTCACTATCAGAATCTTCATCACTAATTTTTAAAAGTTAAACTTTAGGGGTTTCAATTTATCTATGAAAGAATGCATCACAACGATCTGAGAACGAAAGTGTTGAAAATGACGCACTTCACTTTAATACGCATGCGCACAAAAAATTCAGGGAAAAGCAATCCGTTTATTTTACATTACGGATTTGGTTCACTTGTTTGTCCTAAAGTCAGAACTTTTCATGAATAAAATAAATGACCGAAATTTCGATTTCTCCGTAATTTTCCACCTATCTTTCATAATAGTCAGTCACAATAAATTCAGTCACTTTTTCGTAATAATTACGGCAAATCCACAATGGTAAACAGATCTACATTAATATTAGTCATTAGAAACAATGAACATTTTTATCATATTTTATTCACGACTATTAATAGGCTAAACTCGGTTCAGTCTAGGCTAGCCAACACCACTACGAAAACGATGTATATAAATGATTTATTGTGAATATCCTTTGTGTTTTTGAAATACAGTCATCAGTGAACGTCACTCACTCACTCACCCACTCACTCACTCACTCTCTCACTCTCTCACTCTCTCACTCAATAATTTTTCATTCAATCAATCACTCAATCACCGTTTCCATATATAACTAGGACAAACATATTGACACACAAATATAACTACCGAAATGTGAAATTTTAAAAGTAAATTAACAGTCTGTTTAAAATCATATAACATTATTTAATCAAAAGATGTAAGAGTTAAATGGGAGATACAGAGAGTATAATCTTTGAAATTTGAAGAAATACACTAGCTATCCAGATGTCTGTGGCTAGGAACCCGTGATATTGTGCTGTGTGTTCCCATGCTCTGAAATGTTTGTAGAACAGACACTGTCTAAAAACACACATTCCGATTTTGAGGTTTGAGTTAGTAAACAGCGCATTTGGGTTTGTTTTGGAATAGTTAATATATTGTTTACGTAGAAAATTATAGAATAAAAAGTTCTTGCTCTGAAATGTTTAGTTGGACTATGTCTCTTTATTGTAGAGTTGAACGGTGATATTCTAAGGATCTTGTAATTAAAATTGTTAGGTTAAGGTTGTATAATTGTATTGTCCATTTTCAGGAAATTGTCTAAAGTGTAAATTTGGAATAAGAAACTGCTCTTGATGATATTGTGTATTGATAAACTTCTTTGTTCCAGCTTCACGTGGAAGATTCTAACTGTATTTTTTCTTCTTCAATTGAGAGAAATCCATCACTTATATTTCTGCCTATTTTTGTGGCTGAGCAATGTATTAGTTTGCAGATACACTGCATGCTTGAAAATATCTGTGGGTGGGTGGGGGCCTAACTTATTTCATATACACACACCTGCATCACTTGTTTTTCCACAGTGCATCAAAGCTTCATTGATTCCAGCAGGCTTCTAATCATGATTTCCACAGTCTGACTACTTTTTATTTCATTCTTCCAGTCTGTAATTCTACATTCTGCAGTCTGTATTCTACACTCTGATTCTTCCAGCCATCAGTTGCATTAAGCTTCATTAAAGACTTTAATCAAGCCTTCACTGTTTTGCTGCCAGTCATGTGACAGTACAGCTCGTGACGTAATGCTACTGTCCAACTGTCTATGCGTAGGTGCCACTGAGAGCCTGCTTCAGTGTACGGTACACACTGCTGATACGCCAAGTGAGACAATTCTACCTATGCAGCTAAACAGTATACCAGGTGATTGGCTTCAAAAATCTATAACCCCTTAAAATGTTTCTTGTGATGCAACCACTCAATTTCTTGTTCTTATTCACATCCATAACCACTAGTAATTGTTAAGGAGCTAGACCAACTATTCATGTAACGTTTGTACTGAAAAAAACAACAACACAGAGACTACATAATGAACTATGTCATAAACATTTCAAGAGACCATTACCATCAAATAATAATAATAAACCAGATTTAGTAGGAGATTCTTTTACTTTAGTCTTTATCCTAGGTTGAAATGACACTATTTTTTCCAGCCTTTGTGACTACTATTTATTGTGTACTAATTGTTTCTAAATATTTAACTTTCACTGTGTTGAATACATTTATTATTTGTTAATTACACTTCCACTTTTGTATTTAGACAAGGAAGGAGATATGCATGCTTAGGGGATGGGGGCTAAATTTTAATTGTGTTGAGTCAGACAATAGCATAATTGGGAAGCCCCCCGAGATGTTTGAGAGTGTGTGAGCCAGAATTCCTATACTGTCTAGAAGTGTTTGAACTTGCAAGGAGTGATATAATTTCTGAATTGGTAACGTTCAGGGGCAGAGAGAAATAAATTAATTAATGGTTAATGTCTCTGAGGTCTGAACGAGTTTTCTCCGTTTTCAAAGATTACAAAGATCTGTACATGTAGAATTCAATAGATTAGGGATTGGGTAGTTAATCTGTTAAACCACTCTTCACAGATGGGGTAGTGATGGCAACAGGGATGGGGAAGTAGTGGTAATATGGGTGGGGTGGGTGATGATAATGTGAGTGGGGTAGTGATGGAAATATGGGTGGAATAGTAATGATAGTATGTGTAAGTATGTTCATGTTATCATATGTGAAGTGTGTGATGTGTGTGATGTGTGCTCAAATGAAATAAAACGGGATTTAAAAATAGCAACCAAACAATCAATTCATGTATTAAAAAAAAAAAAATTACAAACTATAATTATAAGTTCGAGGGGGGAGGGGGGGCTGAATGTTTTATTTAAATAAATGAAAAAATAGACAACAAAAAGAGCAAATACACGGAACAAACTTACATAACTTAGTCAAGAAGTCATGCAAGAGACTAAGCAACAAACAAGACTAAGCAAGCCAAGCCACTTAAACTATTTGCAGAAATAGCTGAAAGAAAAACAATGCTAAGATTGTCTTCGTCTGAAGCAGAGATAGGCGACTAAAACTACAAGGGGGGGATAACCCGGCTATCAAAAGCCACGTAAATCGTATTGTGTGATTATTTACGAAACATTACTTCCTCCTTCCTGGTGTTGTGAAGAGTGGTTGTAATCCTAACGAAAGGCTCGGTCATGCACCCATATCTACAATTTACAAAGAATTAATCAATAAACAATAGTTCTTAAGTTTCCGAGAATCAACGAGTGTTGGGTTTAACCTTCCTAATATTTAGGTTGTACACTTAAATAAAATATTAATCTCTCAATCTCCACGAACGCCATAACGTAAGTGTCTATCATAAAATAGAATTAATTATTCAGGAATAACAATCTTAACATATATATAATAATATCTAGTCAATCGAATAAACTACAGCTAATTACTGTGCAGGGAAAATTACGATAATTAAGAAGAGAGTTGTTTGTTAAATGATCTCCCCCCAAAAAAAAAAAAAAAATCTATTTTATTTTGGAAACTAATACATTCAAATTAATTATTTTCAAAACTTTATAGTTTATAATACTCTTTAGTTAAAGTTTTTAATGATACTAAGATAACGTTTATGTTCTGTAAACTCAAAAGTTAATGTATATATTACATATATGTACAATCATAGCTTATGCTCTCTAAACACCAATACATCATATTTTCCCAGTTGTTGCACTTATAATAACATTGTATTTACTTTTGCTTTTAGTTTTGTAAATGAATTATATATCAGCGTTCATAAGTACATACGTTTTTGTCTACGGCATACCTATAGGTTAAACATTTCTATTTCTGTCCACTGTTTCTCTCAGACAGGACTGAATTTAATTTGTAAGCAGTTTTTTTTAGTGAGTTATACTGCAGGGCTGATGTATGTGGTCGGTCTGGGTTCATGTGCAAATTAAAGCAATACCTGCAAGATGTATTTAAAAACTGCTTTATTACTCATTGTCTCGTTTGCTGGGAGAGAGCAAGAAGCTAATTCTCCACTACCTCGGGCCATCTGTAACCTTGGGCTAATCCCCCAAACACACCATCTGGCTGGCCACACATGGTAGGAAGATTAATGATAGCTAATGTAGAATAGAAGAGTGATAGTTCTAGAAGACAGTTCGAGCCCACTGATACAGCCAGGATAGTAGGTACATACAGGTGACAGACTACAATAGATAAAATGTGAGTCACATTAACACGAGTGATCTAAGTATCAATATTAAATATATTCAACAAGAAATAGCATAAGAGAGCATGGTTACATATAACAAATAGTTAAACAGTTACAATTACAGTTATAAATGCTTATAGTGCCTAATCACGACCGTGTGGTGTCATAGAGAATTTTTGTTTGAGGTCCTATGGCACTGTAGCAGTTATTTGGTTCGTTTGTATGAGCGAACTATAAATGAGTTTATAAGAGAGCACTGTTGTATAATGGCATTACTTGTCTCTGTTACTGTTTCACATTACATTTCTTTTTTGATATATTGTCACATTCTGGAATCCAGTGTTTAGTGTTGGGTTGTAGAGTGGAATTCCGAAGTGTATTGTGTCTTGCCTTGGAGTCCAGACCTAGATCTACTGATAAACTGGATGTTCCCTTTAGGAAGCATTGGGATTTAGTTCCTAGTTTACAGCTATTGGAATTCGCCTAGAATTCCTGACTAGGAGAGGATTCCACATCTCCTTGAGCAAAGCCTGGTTTTATTTGTCCTTGTGTGGCAAATTTGGGATTGCCATGTGATTTCAGTGATGATGTGTTTTATTCTTTCTGATGAAACGAGAAGGGAAGTTTCTGTGTGGTTGTTTCTTTCTGATGATGGTGATTACTGGCTGACAAGTTTTCCAAAGATCAGGTCCTACAGACCACAGACTGGTAATTTATAATGATCAGGTGATACAGATCACAGACTGGTAATTTATAATGATCAGGTGATACAGATCACAGACTGGTAATTTATAATGATCAGGTGATACAGATCACAGATTGGTAATTTATAATGATCAGGTGATACAGACCACAGAC